>SKCR01019162.1:0-58952 GCA_019454045.1 Zanthoxylum bungeanum | reverse complement strand
TACCTTTACGACAATGCTTTGCCGCGCCGGACAAAGTGTGGTTGATAGAATATGATATATGTTTTAATCGAATAGGTGAAGTCCTATATTGTTGTCCTTATTTTATATGCACGGTAACATAATGCGCATGGGCTAACTAGGTGGATTAAAGGTCCTCTATTCGAGGGAAATGCCTGAAGGCTACCTTTTACCACGATGTTTTGCCGCGCCTTTTATATGTCATTTACACCCTTTGCATATCGTTGCTTTATTTACGCATGTATTGCCCTTCTTGTGCGCATGGGCTAACAAGGGTGATTAAAGGTCCTCTATTCGAGGAAAATGCCTGAAGGCTACCTTACCAAGATGTTTTACCGCGCCTTTTGTTATGTCATTGACTTTGTGCATATCATTGTTCTATTTATGCATGTATTGCATTCTAATGCGCATGGACTAACTAGGGTGGATTAAGCTCCTCTTTTCGAGGAAATGCCCGAGGCACCTTTACCACGATATTTTATATACCCTACCGCGCCGGAAGAGGTATGCTCGATTGAATGGGAATGAGTTCAATCGGGCACACGGGGTCCTACATTGTGCATCTGTGTATGCGTGTGCATCGTCTATCATGCATCAGGTCATGTCCCGTCCGAACGCGTTCTCGAACGCTACACGAATGCGAACCTTCTGTTTCCCGTTCAAACGCGTTCACAAACGCTACTCAAATGCGCATGCAGTTTTTGTTTCATCAGGTCGTATCCCGTTCGAACGCGTTATCAAACGCTATACGAACGCAAACTTTCTGTTTACCGTTCGAACGCATTTACGAACGCTACTCGAACGGGCATGCATTTTGTTTCATCAGGTCTTGTCCCGTTTGAACGCGTTATCAAACGCCACATGAATATTATCAGTGATTTGTATTTTTTTATTATCTCTTATATGATTGAATATAAGGACTTTGAGTTATTTGGAGATCTCAACTTTTCATTTGTTTATGGGTATTATGCATGATATATATACTAGATAGTTTTTATCTTTTTCTCCCAAAAAAAACTTTCCAAATACATTATTCATGACATTACCTTATGATAATTACTTTTTTTAAGCTTGTTCTGTTAGACAGTTATGACCCATAGCGTCACTATTTTGTAAATGATATTGTATTATTGTACAAAATTAACTATGTAGTAATGAAATTTCCTTTTACCGTTTTGTAATTTATTTACTTTGATATATAAATGGTAAAAGTCTCTATGATTAGTTCCGGATTGAGATGATATGAGACAGTATCAATCCAAAAGGTTTAATCATTAAATATCTCTAGTCGTAGTATTATCGAGATTGGACATCGATAATGCAGAATAGAGTACTACTACACTTGTACGTGTTGTGAGGGCACAACGGCATAGTTCTCATATATTTAAGTATATGATACTTATGCAAGTGCGGTAGGAGGTTGTGTTTTACCGATGGTACGGAAAACAACTTCGCTCTGGATAGACCCCGCGGAATCCCATTGGTAGTATGTCTGCGTGACTATGGGAGTCCGCTTCAGGGTAGGTGCCATATGGTCTTAACCTGAGACTTGCATCGCTAGTACTTGCGAAAATCGGTAGACTTTAGTTTTGGCCGTCCAGGGCTTTAACAGGTTCTGTGTACACCTCTTCTAGGTTTATCGGGAATCGTAGTGTATTGGGTGTGATGTCCAACGGAAGTATCACTTCAGACATATGGAGATGATGATCGCGCAGGATACAGAACTAGTACTCTATAATGGTTGCAACCATCGGGATAATATGACAAGGTCAGGATTATCCGATTCAAAGAGACTAGTTGCTTGATGTGTCCGATATATGTTTCGTATGGGGCAGACACATCTCCAGCCCAAGGCCTTACATGTGATCATCTGATACTGGACTGCTATACATTATACTACGGTATACTACGCCTGTTATATATCTTATATACCAGTAAGAATATTTCTGGAGAATTGGGTAGGCATGGCGTTTTGCTAGAGGCTAACCTTGTCTTGTAAATTGGTAAAAACGTAGTACTTGGTACGTACGTGTTCGGATAGTCCGACGACCGTATTTACTGCCAACATATCCAGAGATCTCTTGGGTCGCTTCCCGAAGATTCACCGATGACGTATGATTCGAACTTAATAATCTGGGATTAATTACGGAGAGACTTTATCTTGGATAAAGTACTATTTGAAAGAGAGAAAGATTAATTTGGAATTAATCGTTAAAATAAATATTCGATATATTAAACGAAATTCGATTTCGAGGCGGAATTAAATTAGATTTTAATTCGGGCAAACGAATTAATTAGAATTAATTCATTAGCGACATGAATAGTAATTATGCTAGGCATAATTATTTAATTAAATTCGATTTAAAAACGTCGCGACGGAAGTTCGTTAATTCGGAATTATTGAACCCGAGCCGGGAGTGTTTGCGGGCCCACTCGCATTCGGAATCAAGTGGAGCCCACATGTCACATCAACCATCACATCACTTGTCATTAAATTCACTTTTGTGTGATGGTTTAGGTGATAGTGTGTACAACACTCAAGGCAAAGAATGGTGGATAGATTGTGTCATACACCTACCAAAGGTATGGTATATGTTTGACAATTATTATGACACAAATAAAATTGATTTTGAAATCAAAAAATCATTTCTTCTCTCTTTCCTCTTGACCGAACTGTGAAGCTTCACAGCCCTCTCCATTTTTCAGTTTTTGTTGCAAAAAGCTTGAAGAAATTGGGTATGTTTGGAACATTAAATCACACACACGGCTAGCACCTTCAATGGATCATACAAAGTGTTTATGGGAAACTAATCCTTGAGCTTGGGAGGATCAAACAAAGCTTGGAGCTGCACTTTCCACTTTCCACCTTGGCCGAATTCATCACTGCACAAAGGAGAAGTTTTCATTTCATCAACGCATCCGCATTCCGATCTTTTGTGAGTATGATTCCGCCATACTTCAATATTGTTCATTCATTTATATATATTTTTTTTGCTCTTTGGATCTTGGGTATGGATTAGAATTTCCAACAATGGTATCAGAGCTTAAAGAGCATGAAAATATATTAGGGTAATTTGGGCAAAATTGATTGAAGCATGATTTGATGATTTTGATTGATTAAGTATGCTTAAATATATGTTACAATTGTGTTATACATTATCAATTTCATGAAAAATAAATTGGATTAATTTTTCCCCTCTTGGAGAGGCTTGGCCGAATACTACCTAGGCCATGGACTTGATGATTTGTTGTTTATAAGATCATTGGATGACTTTAAACGAACATAAAATGACGATTTGTGATTCGATTGGATTGAAAACGAAATCGGTAATTTTTCATCACCTTGGCCGAATGCATGGAAGGACATTAGGGACTTGATTTTTTGATTAAATAATGTTGGACATGTATTTAAGATAAAAATATGATTAATGGATTAATTTGATATTTTGGAAATATTGATTTAAAAGATTAATCATGATATTACACTTAATTAATTAAGTTATAAAATTTGGAATTTTAAAATTTGATTAATTGGGCTTAATTTTGAATTGGGCCTAAAACTATTATATTTGGGCATAATGGGCTTGGTTGGACCAAGTAGGTTTGGGCAAATTGGATTGGATCCAAAGTGGGCCTAAATCACTCCATTAAGTCCAATGTAATAAATGGGCTTTTATGTTTAATTGGGCCTTATGGGCTTGATATTGATTTTTATGGCAAATGAGGATTCCTTATTGGGCTTGGAAATTGGGTTTGACCCACATTGACCAAGGCCCAAGCCTAATGAAATCATTGAAAGCCCATCGGACTTTAATTAAACGGACATTGGATGTTAATTGGGCTTTGAGACCCGATAGAATTAGATTTGGAATCTAAGTCATAAAAAGCACAATAAAAGTGTAAATATTTAATTTGGAATTAAATATAAGGATTAGTATTGAATACGACTTAAATTGGATTTGACGAGTAGTTCGATATATTCAAGAATTCGTACTACAAGTACTTATTCTCAAAAACGAGTTGGACTCGAGCAAACAAACATTGATTGAACATTGGATTGTCACCTAATTAAAGACTAATTAATTGGATTAGATTGGTTGTATAACATGCATTGAATGAATGAATGTGGATGTGATGAATGAATAGTGTATATCGGATGGATATTAGAAGGGAAGGGTAATTTTAGAAATTATTGTAAATTCAGAATTTATTAATTGGACCTGCGTGTCCAGCCTTTCTCTTATTATCTCTTTGTATTCTCTTCTCACCTAATTCCCCCAATGTAAATGAGGTTTCTCTTATTTTATTATGTAATTGGGTAGAAGCAGAATAGTGTTAGCCGGGGAGAGGAAAGTGAGTGATTTGTTCTAGGAACAAATTGTTATATATCCATCCGCATATCACTATTATTTTATTTTTATGCGCTTTATGATGTTTTAGAAGCATGCTTAAGGGTGTATGATGATGAGACCTAACAAAGATAAATTAATTGGTTGCCATTACGCGAAAATCCCTCAAACAATATTAAGCGATTTTCCTTCCGTTGAGTGATTCTTTCTCAAGATCCGAAATTGGCATTGGTTTGTTGGCCAAAGTCAAGACCTTTGTCAATTGAGGATGTGTTGGAATCATAAGAGTTTTGTTCCATATCGGTGTCTTGTCCAAGTTGTGATTTGTTGGCCAAAGTCAAGATCACTTCTTGTCCATCGACATTGATTACGAAACTTTCCATGTCAATGGGTCCCGCTTAACTGGAATCATTAAGTTTGTTGTGCCAAAGCCAAGACTTAGTTGATTCAGAGGAAATGGTTAGGAAAATATATTGGATACATTGACATATGTATTAGATATATATGTTTCAGACTTGGATGTCCACCTACCGGATCTAGGAATTGGATGGGATCCAATTGATCTTCGAGATCTACCTAGTTAAATATCATACAACTTGTTGGCCAAAGTCAAGGTTGTGTGTTATTTAACGGGATCCTAGCCCACTAGGAAATTGGATTTCCCGAGTACTCGACAGAGGGTTAGAGACTTGTAGAAAATAGTGGGAGGCTAGTATTGAATTTGCAATTTCATTCAGATACTTAGCTTTACGCGCTTACAAAATTTATTTCGTCAAATTTTAACATTAGTTGGACTAATATAATTTTTCTTGTAACAGTTTGACTGTACCCATATATCGTTACTAGATAGTTGGACTATCGTAGTTAAGATGGCAAACAAAGGAAATGTCCGAGACATAATCATGGGTGATAATGTATTTAAGGGCATGAACTTCGCTGACTGGGAAATGAACCTGAGGATAGTCCTTGGGGCAGAGAGGCTGCTATACACCATACAGAGACCTCTCGGGCGAGCCCACTGAGCCACTTGAGCTGGAGTTATGGAGAACTCATAGCGATGATTGTGATACAACTCAGTCGATCATGCTTGCTTCCATGACTCAACACTTTCGTCGCCAGAATAGGGACTTGGATCCTTATAATATGATGGCTAGACTAAAGGATCTTCACTGCACTAATAAGCGGATGGAGAGGTATGAGTTGGTGAAGAAACTCTTTCGCTCCCGTATGACTGATGGCGCTTCAGTTGAGGCCCACGGGACTCAAATGATAGCTGACATTAATGAGCTGGCCAAGATGGGAATAGTCTTGGAGGCTGAGCTGACTGTAGACATGCTTTTACAGTCACTTCCCGATACTTGGAAGCAGATTATCATCAACTACAAGTTGATGGATACGGACGATACTCTTGGAGAGCTATTGTCCATTCTTAAGGAGTCAGAGAAAGAGCTTCTTAAAGGCAACAAGTGCGAGGCGCACTTTGCATCGACCTCTCAGACGTCAAGGGCTGGGCCCAAGGCAACTGGAGGGTGAAAAAGAGGAAGCGTAAGAACAAGGGCAAGGCCAAGATGTCGATGGCTTCTGGGAAGCCGAGGAACAAGTCACAAGACATATGCCTTAACTGTGGCAAAAGAGGTCACTGGAAGCGTGACTGCCGCATGAACAAGGCGCTCAGAAGGAAGATCAAGGCGGGCAAGGCACCGACCTCTGGTATGTTTGTTATTGAAATAAACATAGCTACTTCTAGTTTTAAAAATTGGATTTTTGATTCTGGTTGTGGTTCTCATATATGTACTGATGTGCAGGATCTGCAGAACAGCAGGATACTGGCTTCAGGGAGATGATCTACGAGTTGGAAACGGAACTCCTGTTGCTGTTTTGGCCGTGGGCACTTTTGTATTAAACTGCCCTCGGGGCATGTACTTAAACTAAATGACTGTTATTATGTACCTAGTTTGACTAGGAATATTATATCTGTATCTTTGTTAACCCGAAATGGGTACACTTTTGTATTTAGAAACACTGGGTGTTATTTATATAAAATGATGCAGAAATATGCACTGCAGTTGCAAATAATGGTCTTTATATTTTGAATATAAATGAATCTCCTACATATAAAGTAACAAACAAAAGGCTTAAAAAGAGTGATCCAAAGATGAAACTTATATGTGGCATTGTCGTCTGGGACACATTAACAAGACTTGCATATCCACACTTTCGAAGAGTGGGTACTTGGACGGATTTGATCCAAATTCATATGACGTCTGCGAATCTTGCTTATAGGCAAAATGCCTAAATCACCTTTTAGCGGTAAAGGTGAACGCGCCACTGAACTGTTAGCCCTCGTTCATAGTGACGTTTGTGGGCCATGTCTAGCCAGGCTAGAGGTGGATATCGATACTTCATAACCTTTACCGATGATGCATCACGTTACGGTTATGTGTATCTAATGACGCACAAGTCGGAAACTTTTGAGAAATTCAAAGAGTTTCGACACGAAGTTGAAAAAACAGGCAAGAGTATTAAGACATTACGGTCGGACCGTGGTGGCGAATACTTAAGTAATGAGTTTCAAGATTACCTGAAAGAATATGGTATTCTTTCATAGTGGACTCCTCCTGGAACACCACAATTAAATGGTGTGTCCGAACAGAGAAACCGTACCTTGTTGGACATGGTAAGGTCGATGATGAGTCGCACTAAGCTGCCAATTCCTTCTGGGATATGCATTAAACAGTGCAGTTCTTATTTTGAATAGGTTCCATCAAAGTCTGTTAAACAGACTCCATATGAGATATGGACAGGAAAGAAACGGGTTTCTCATTCCTGAAGATTTGGGGTTCCTGGGCATACGTTAAACGTTTGGAAGGTACCAAACTTGAACCCAAATCAGATAAATGCCTATTCGTTGGATATCCTAGGGAAACCAAAGGATATTACTTCTATCACCCACAAGAGAACAAAGTATTTTGCTCTACATGCGGTTTTCCTTGAGAAGGAATTCCTAAATGCAGTGTTTAGTGGGAGGAAAGTAGAACTCGATGAGAGTCGTAGTGATACTGTTTCTTGGCAGTGAATTATCGACGGAACATGAACAGTCCATCCGGGATGAGACTGAACCACAATCTTCAAGTACACAAGGACCGCGTAGGTCGGAGAGAGTCAGGGTAATACCTGAAAGGTATGGATTCCTGATCTCACCTCATGTAGATATTAATCTTATTGAGGATACTGAACCGGCTACGTATGAGAAGCGATACAAGGTATCGAATCCGCTTTATGGCAAGAAGCCATGAAGGCCAAAATGGATTCCATGTATACCAACCAAGTTTGGACACTAGGTGATGCACCGAAGGCGTAAAGCCTATTGGATGCAAATGGGTCTTCAAGAAGAAGACCGACATGGATGGCAACGTACAAACATACAAGATAGACTTGTAGCGAAGGGATATCGTCAACGACTTGGAGTTGATTATGACGAAACCTTCTCACCCGTTGCCATGATTAAATCCATTCGGATAATGCTTGCAATAGCTGCATATTACGATTACGAAATATGGCAGATGGACGTTAAAACCGCTTTCCTTAACGGAAACCTTTCGGAGGATGTTTATATGCAACAGCCTGACGGTTTTATCGCACCTAGACTCGCAAACAAGGTTTGTAAGTTAAATCGGTCCATTTATGGACTGAAGCAAGCATCGAGTCGTGGAACCAACATTTTGATGAGGTCATAAAAGAATATGATTTCATTCAAAACGTAGATGATCCTTGTTATACAAGAAGGTTAGTGGGAGTGCACTGAATTTTATTGTCCTTTATGTCGACGATGTATTGCTTATAGGCAATGACATTCCCATGTTAACGTCGGTGAAAGCTTGGCTTTCTTGAAATTCTCCATGAAAGATTTGGGAGAAGCAGCTTTTATTCTAGGAATAAAGATCTACCGGGATAGATCTAGAAAGCTACTTGGACTCTCCCAGAGTACATATTGATAAAGTGTTGAAGAGATTCAACATGGATCATCCAAGAGGGGACTGTTGCCAACATCACATGGCGTCAATCTATCTAGGGACATGTGTCCTAAAACACAAGATGAGAGAGACAACATGAGTCGGACTCCATTCGCCTCGGCAGTCGGATCGATCATGTACGCCATGATATGTACACGACCTGATGTGTCCTATGCTTTGAGCATGTGCAGTCGATATCAGGCCGATCCAGGTAAAGATCACTGGATGGCGGTTAAGAGTATCCTTAAGTATCTTAAAAGAACTAAGGATGCTTTCTTAATCTATGGAGATGGAGAACTTGAGGTATCTGGGTATACCGATGCAAGTTTCCAAACCGACAGAGACGACTTTAAGTCACAATCCGGGTATATATTTTGTTTGAAATAACGGAGCAGTGAGCTGGAAATCTTCCAAGCAAGATACTGTTGCCGATTCAACAACTGAAGCGGAGTACATCGCAGCAGCTGAAGCAGCAAAAGAGGCGGTTTGGATCCGAAAATTCCTAATTGGATTAGGAGTAGTTCCGTTAGCAGCTGAGCCCGTTCCATTGTATTGTGACAATAGCGGGGCTATAGCACAGGCTAAGGAGCCAAGGTCTCATCAACGATCCAAACATGTTCTTCGGCGATTCCATCTGATTCGAGAGATCATACATCGTGGCGATGTGAAGATCGAAAAGATCGCATCAGAGGACAACATTGCAGATCCGCTGACGAAAGCAATTCCTCGGGAAAAGTTGAGCGACATGTACATAGTTCAGGTATTAGATGCTTGAGTGACTGGCTATAGGCCAAGTGGGAGATTGTTAGACAGTTATGACCCATAGCGTCACTATTTTGTAAATGATATTGTATTATTGTACAAAATTAACTATGTAGTAATGAAATTGCCTTTTACCGTTTTGTAATTTATTTACTTTGATATATAAATGGTAAAAGTCTCTATGATTAGTTCCGGATTGAGATGATATGAGACAGTATCAATCAATAAAGGTTTAATCATTAAATATCTCTAGTCGTAGTATTGTCGAGATTGGACATCGATAATGCAGAATAGACTAGTACTGCACTTGTGCGTGTTGTGAGGGCACAACGGCATAGTTCTCATATATTTAAGTATATGATACTTATGCAAGTGCGGTAGGAGGTTGTGTTTTACCGATGGTACGAAAAACAGCTTCGCTCTGGATAGACCCCCCCGCGGAATCCCATTGGTAGTATGTCTGCGTGACTATGGGAGTCCGCTTCAGGGTAGGTGCATATGGTCTTAACCTGAGACTTGCATCGCTAGTACTTGCGAAAATCGGTAGACTTAGTTTTGGTCGTCCAGGGCTTTAACAGGTTCTGTGTACACCTCTTCTAGGTTTATCGGGAATCGTAGTGTATTGGGTGTGATGTCAAGACGGAAGTATCACTTCAGACATATGGAGATGATGATCGCGCAGGATACAGAACTAGTACTCTATAATGGTTGCAACCATCGGGATAATATGACAAGGTCAGGATTATCCGATTCAAAGAGACTAGTTGCTTGATGTCTGATATATGTTTCGTACGGGGCAGACACATCTCCAGCCCCAGGCCTTACATGTGATCATCCGATACTGGACTGCTATACCTATACTATGGTATACTACGCCTGTTATAGATCTTATATTCCAGTAAGAATATTTCTGGAGAATGGGTAGGCATGGCGTTTTGCTAGAGGCTAACCTTGTCTTGTAAATCGGTAAAAACGTAGTACTTGGTACATACGTGTTCGGATAGTCCGACGACCGTATTTACTGCCAACATATCCAGGATCTCTTGGGTCGCTTCCCGAAGATTCACCGATGACGTATGATTCGAACTTAATTAATCTGGGATTAATTACGGAGAGACTTTATCTTGGATAAAGTACTATTTGAAGAGAGAGAAAGATTAATTTGGAATTAATCGTTAAAATAATATATTCGATATATTAAACGAAATTCGATTTCGACGCGGAATTAAAATTAGATTTTAATTCGGGCAAACGAATTAATTTAGAATTAATCATTAGCGCGACATGAATAGTAATTATGCTAGGCATAATTATTTAATTAAATTCGATTTAAATAACGTCGCGACGGAAGTTCGTTAATTCGGAATTATTGAACTCGAGCCCGGGAGTGTTTGCGGGCCCACTCGCATTCGGAATCAAGTGGAGCCCACATGTCACATCAACCATCACATCACTTGTCATTAAATTCACTTTTGTGATGGGTTTAGGTGATAGTGTGTACAACACTCAAAGGCAAAGAATGGTGATAGATTTGTGTCATACACCTACCAAAGGTATGGTATATGTTTTGACAATTATTATGACACAAATATAAATTGATTTGAAATCAAAAATCAAAATTCTTATTCTTCTCTCTTTCCTCTTGACCGAAACTGTGAAGCTTCACAGCCCTCTCCATTTTTCAGTTTTTTGTTGCAAAAAGCTTGAAGAAATTGTGTATGTTTGGAACATTAAATCACACACAAGGCTAGCACCTTCAATGGATCATACAAAGGTGGTATGATTCCGCCATACTTCAATATTGTTCATTCATTTATATATATTTTGTTTGCTCTTTTGATCTTGGGTATGGATTAGAATTTCCAACATGTTCATGTTATAAAAATTGTGGCATTTAAACTTGATTTTATTTTTTTAGAAATCCGCAACAAGAGTAGTGTCGGTTTCGGTTCCTGTGAACCATAGGAAAAATCGGAAAATTTCTATGGCCTGAATTTCAAAAAGTGGCAGTAAAAGATGTTGTTTTACTTAACTACCTTGAATCTTTCGAGATTTTTGACTGAATTTTAAAAGGTGGCTGTAGGACACAGAAGTGGACGACGCTGTCCGGGATCGCGGCCCGGTCGGGAGTACGGAATAGCCACGGGGGACTAAACCGGAGAAATAAAATGGAGTCGCCACCCAGTGTGAACTGGGAAATGAGTTAAGGCCACACTCACCCCCTCGCAAAGGAAGACCTCAACCGTTGGGTTCAGAATGGTCACTTACTTATGCCAATTGTAATGAAAGGATTTATGCGATAATATAACCAAGTATTATACAACACATGCAAGATAATTTAAATAAACACACGAATTCGCACACCCATAAACGTAAATAAAAGTGAAGGCGACTGCATAATTCCATAAACGTATTGAACAATGAAGCGCAATAATGTAACTAATGACAACTATAAAGGCATTAATAACAAAAGCGAGCACGCAATCTCATGAATATATCAAATAAATAGATGCAGAAATATAAATAATTAATAACGGTAAAAGTGTCAATAATGAAATGACATAGTTAATTATGTAATGCGAAAGAAATGACTTAAATAAGGAAACATGCACGAAAGAAGTCGATCCACTGCATGCACATTCGTGGACTGTTTGATAACGCGTTCGAATGGTAAACAGAATGTCCACGTTCGTATAGCATTCAGAAACGAGTTCGAACGGAATAAGACCTGATGTATGATAAAACAAAATGCATGCGCGTTCGAGTAGCGTTCGTAAACGCGTTCGAATGGACTGAGGCAGAATGCATACATTCGTGTAGCGTTCGGAAACGCGTTCGAATGAGATTACCAAAATGGTATATGAAATGACACAACACATGCATGAATAAACAAATAATCATATAAGACCTCATATGCCCGATTGAACATATCTCACGTCCAATCAAACGTACTTCGTCCGGCGTGGCAAACCATCGTGGTAAAGGTAGCCTTTAGGCTTTTATCCCTCAAATGAAGGACCTTTAATCCGACATGATTAGCCCATGCGCACTAGATTACAATGCGTGAATAAACAAATAAATAATATGGGACCTTGTATGCCTAATTGAACATATCTCACATTCAATCAAGTATACCTCGTCCAGCGCGGTAAAACATCGTGGTAAGGTAACCCTTAGGCTTTTCCCTCAAATGGAGGACCTTTAATCCATCGTGATTAGCCCATGCGCACTAAATTAAAAATGCATAAATAAATAAAGCGATAATGTGCGGAAAGTAAATAACATAAGAATAAAAGAGATGCGATCAAGGCCGACATCTATATGGGACTTCGTATGTCTGACTGAACATATTTCACATTCAATCAAACATACTTCATCCGGCGCGGCAAAACATCGTGGTAAAGGTAGCCCTTAGGCTTTTCCCTCAAATGGAGGACCTTTAATCCATCGTGATTAGCCTATGCGTACTAATTAAAAATGCATATATAAAGAAACATACATAGAAAGTAAATAGCTGAATAATAAACGCAAAATTAAATAACAAGATGAGACACGTGTTTGAAAGTTTCTCAAGCGGTACGTGGAGTTATTTCCCAAGTACAGACCGCACAACCGTCCATTCGGATTCGGCTATGGAATTTACGTCTGGGTTTCATCCGATATACCGCAAGAGATTTCACGCAATCATTAAACCCAATAACAATAATAGACATGAAACATAATGATGCATGCGAATGAACCAATAATAATAACTGAGAAGATAAATAAGTAATGAAGGGTGCCCTCAGGTCTTACCTTTTAAGTTGCTTCCCGGGAGTGCGTTGGGACATCGCCGGAAGGGGTTAACGCTTCACAATTTTTCTGGTTCACTGGTTCAACATTTTATCCACTGTTTTGCGTTTTGAGCCGCTATTTCTCTGTATTCTTCGCTGTTTTGGACTGCAGTTTTAGGATGATTCTTGGACTGTTTTGCGGACTGTTTCGGTGATCGGAGGGGCTATTTTTGGACTGTTTTGGTGTGATTTTAGGGGCTGTTCGGGGACTGTTTTACTCTCGGTTTAGGGAGGGTTGTTCGTGCGTGTTCTGGACTGGTTATGGGGACTGTTTTAGGGTATTTTGGGTCACTGTTTTGGGCTGTTTATCGGCAATTTTGTAGCGTGATGGCTAGGTTGAAGAAGGGACGTGGTGCATGGGGCTGGTGACATGAGGGCCTGGTTGTGTGTGGCTGGTTGGCTGCATGGGTTCACATTATTGTGTTCGGTGTGGGAGTCAGTTTGATGAGTTGCTCTCGGCTGATGAGGGGCTGCTGTGCAGCTGAGTGTGTTGAGAAGGGCTGCGTGAGTTAGGGTTTATGGTTGTTGTTTATTTGTTGTCTTGTGCTTTCGGCTTTAGGGTTGTTTTGTGATTATTGGTGGCTTATTGTGTGGCTTTATGGTCGGTTGAAGGTGAGGCTCGTGTGAAGAAGGGACGTGGTTGTTGTGTGGAAGAGGAAGCTTAGGGTTTCTTTTTGTGTCTTGAGGGTTTGTTAACTGGCGGCCATGTGTATTGAGTGAGTCTTGGTGTCTTTGATGAAAGGCTGCTGCCTTAGGTTGAGAGAGGTGAGTGCGTGGAGAGAAGGTGATGACCAGGGGTTTATTATTTTTGTGTTTTGCCGTGTGGTTGTCTAAGGAAAGATAGGGGCCTAGGGTTTGAATTTTGGTTTCTTTATAATGGTGCATGCTAGAGTTTCCTTGTATGTGCATGGCTTGAAATGAAACAAATCAAGCAAATAAGGGATGAGTTTAATTAAGTTATTTAGGGAAAGGAATTTGTGTAATTTTGGGTGGGGAATTTATTTATTTGGTAGATGATTTATTTAAAATAGGAAGGGATTTGATTAAATTAGGAAGAGGATTTGATTTGATTTTAATTGGATTTGATTTAATTTAATTTAATTGGATTTATTTAATTTGTGACATGTGTTTTAAAATGTTTTAATTATTTGGATTGGCTTTGGTGGCCTTGTATGATGTGGGCGTGTGGCTTGATGAATGGGCTTTGGATGGGTCGGGGTTTTTGGTCGAGGCTTAATAATTTAAAACGGACATTAATCGGGCGAACCCGAGGCCAATTAGCGAGTTAAATTTGTTGATATATTTATTTCTAAATTTTTCCCTTCCGATGTCTTTTTCCCGCGACTTCCGCAACTTATCGGGTAGTGCCTCGATACGAGACTCATCATTGGGCTTTATGCAAAAATACAGTGTCTACAGTGGCAGCAAAATAAATGTTATTCAAATTAACATGTGCAATCTCACACGGGCTCCCTATTAGTTTATATTAATGTTTTGAAAACCTAACTAGACTTGTCGATTGAATCGGTTGAGTCGAAAATCGTTCTTGAGTCCAATTCGATTGAACTTTAAATCGATCAAAATCTATCAAACGGTGAATCAGTCCGCCATGTTTTCTCTATTAAGAATAAAAATAGTTCTATAATTTTTATTTAATTAAATTATTTATGATATTAGAGATCCATCAATATTTTAATGGTCTGTTTGGTATTATGGTTTGACCTGTGTTGAGATAAAAAAACTGCATTTAAGTCAAAACATAATTTTTAAGTGTAATGATGAGATATTACGATTACTATCATGATTTTTTTTCAAAAATTAAGTTTTATAAAAGTTAAAATTTTTAACTTTTTTCCATCATCAAAATACTAAAAAAGGCACCACAAATAATTTTTTAATATAAATCAAAATTTTCAAAATACCATTTATCAACCATTATTTATTTTACTATACTTTTCTAATGGCGGGCGAAAATCACTTATTCAACCCCAAATCATTTTTTAAACCAATGATATTTAGGTAAACCCAAACAAAAAAATCTCGCACGCACCTCGCTCGCCTCTCTCTCTCTCTCGTCCCTCGCTTGCGTAAGTCTGAAGCGGAAACACAGCAAAAGCAAAATTCGAAAGAGAGGCGTAGGGTTTTTGAATCTCTGATCAGATGGATCCAGACTCAGTTGCTAAGCCTTCGTCGAGCACTACTACTCGACGTTCGATGCAAATCGTTCGGGCCTCGCCAATCTCTATCAGGAAGGTTCGATGTTGACTTTTGAAGGTCAAAAAATCCAAGGCTCGCCAAATATCGTTGCTAAGCTCACTAGCCTTCCCTTCCAGCAGTGCCAGCACTCCATCACCACCGTCGATTGCCAGCCCTCTGGTCCCGCTGGCGGCATGCTCGTTTTCGTCTCCGGTAATCTCCAACTCGCCGGTGAACAGCACGCTCTCAAGTTCAGCCAGGTCTTTACCTGATCTCTATTATTTTACATTTATCATTTTGTTTTGATTCTATCTGTGCCGCTTATTTGGATCGATCTGATGGCTATTGTATCTTACTGCCGATTTTGTGGTGAAATTACTTGGTTACATTGATTTTGATTTATTGCTAGGTCTAGGGTTTATTATTATTATTATTATTATTATTATTATTATATATTATATTATATGGATGTATCTTCTTGATGTGTATTCTTTTTATTTTTAATATTAAATCGATATTCTGTTTACCCGTGGAGTTATCATGATGCTTTGCTGGTGTAGGACTTTTTATGCTTGAACTTGATTTGGAAATAATCTTTTGTATTTAGATTTAGGGATACTCCTGATGCGACTCCATTGGCGTTTCTGATCTGATGTATGGACATTTTTAGCTCATTCAATCTTATTGTAGTAATTTGTTCATTGATTTTACTCTACTACCTTCTTGACAGTGTTTGTACACTGTTTATTTATTATTAATGTTCAGAAAGTAACCCCATATGTGAACATTGCTATTCGTTGATTTTCTTGCTGTGACAAAAAAATAAAAAAAGATGTGAGATGCTATTGTTGGACAGGTTTTGCCGACTGTTTTGATAGATGTTTTCTTCATTACAAGTATGATAACTTCAGTAATTTAATTTCGATCCTTGAAATTGGAAGAGTGCAACTTCTCTCTACATGTGACTATTACTATTTCCTTGCACCCTATGCCGATTTCTCAAAGCGATGAGAAGGATATACACAACGTTGGACAGTTATATTTTGAAATTGAAGTAGTTATCTCGAGTAGTTAGTTGCATGAAGTAATGACTGAGGAATAGCTAAGTTAAGGTTAGAGGATGTGGTGATATTCTGCATCTTGCCATCCGGAAGAACTCCAGTTTTAAGATGTGTACAGTAATTGTAGTACCTTGACAATATTGTTATATCTAGCCCTCACAATGTATTTCTAGGTATCCATATATACTTCTCATGAGATGGAATTGATACGAAATGTTCTTGCTATGGGTTGTGGTCTAAAGAAACATCTACGGGGAAGCTGATGGCTCTTTGTGCTGGGATGTCAAGAGTTTTACTATGAACATATGCTGTACTCTTTCATGACGAGGAGGCAGTGACTAGCTTATGTGTTTTCTCTCTCACTTTCTCTGCGTGTTTCAACTTATATTATATTAATGTAAACCTGGTTCTGCCCCAATCGTAATGCAAGAAGGATTCATGATCAAGAGGTATTGTACCAGTCGTAGAGATTTTATTTGTTGAATCAAAACCTGCTGTCCGAGATATTTTAGTTGTTGAATCAAAACATACAGTGTTGTACCTCTTTGAGCACATCTGCATTACATGCTCATTTTTCTTATATATATAAAGTGACTTCCAATGAGGGATCCCTCCAAACTAAAAGACAAAAGTAATACAGATTTCAATGCAGTGTTTTTTGACTTTCAGTGTATTGGAATATGTTTTATTACTTTGATGTGGGCATTATTATTCTGCTTCAAGGCATCCTTGCATATAGGTTCAGGGATTAAGCAAAATGATTTGTTTGTTACCCGCATTTGTTTGTGTTTTCTGTCTTGTTTTATTTGATGTTATTCGCGCTCCTAACTTTACGGCCATCTTTCTGTTCTCAGATGTTCCATTTGATGCCAACACCTCAGGGAAGCTTTTATGTGTTGAACGACATATTCAGGTGGAACTACGCATGAGAGAAGATTGATTGAAAAAGGATGCTACCCCAGGACTGAAACATGTTTTCTTTTCTTTGTTGAATTTTAAACATTTAAATGAAACTGGGTTTTTCTTTGGTTGATTATGTCTAATGTTCCCTTTTTGCCTTTGCTGAACTTTATTTAATTCAGAGACATCTTCCTGTGATTGGTTGAGTTAGTGAAGAAGCTTCCTTTCAGAGTTTATCTCTCCCCACAATCTGAACTTGCCAATTCAGAGTTTGTTCGTCTATTTATGTCTCACACAACAAATCATCTTAAGACTCTGACTTATTTCATTTAATATCCAATTACTCTATCATCATCTGCACCATATTTGTTTTTAAAAATGCTCGACATGGAGGAAGAGAGAAGATAGATGCCACACATTTTATTCAACCAATACCAGAATCAGTTGAATAGTAAAAAGTATCAACATATGTACAAATCATTATGATAGGACTCATTTAGTTCTTAAGATTATTGACAGGACACATTTTGTTTCTTAAGACCATTGACAGGACGAATGAAGAGGAGATCCCCTCTAATACAATGAAACAGTTACAGCAGATGAAGCCATATTATTATCGGCTTCTCAGCCAAACACCATGATGTTTCAGTGTCTTTCACCATTCATACCTAATTCTGGAAAATTCCATATGGGGTAGTTCTGGCATTTTGAATGAGTGTGTGAAGGAGGTTCAATCTGAAGATCTTCTTCCGCATCCTGGCCATTTGTCCCAGGACGTTTAAGCATCCCTCCGAGCATATCTCCGACAACTTTAAAAGGGTGGTTCAATCCATCTCTAACTTTCAGAATCATTTTGACCTCAGATAGTTGCCAGGCAAAAGTGAGGACAATCATTACCGAAAGAAGACAATGAGTTATAAAGTTCTGTCTCTTCAAATTTCTAAGCTCATTGATGATCTCTTCTCTACTAATCTCAGCCTGCCCCACCCACCCCCGACCAGCGTTCTCACCCTTAACCTCCATTTTCACCAATAGCAGACGAGCTGCCTCCTCTTGTCCCACTATTCCTCCGGGAAGCTTCAGACCTCGTCTCTTCTAATGATTCCAACTGTCACAGCAGTATAGTTAAATTAATTATATTAATTAACTGGGTGGTTACATCATATGAAAAGCCTCCCACTAACTCAAACCTTCGTGTTCATTGAAGACGATTTTGGTGGTGCCCATTCTCATTTATTTTGGTAGGGGACGAATTTGTTTTAAGGAGATTGTTGCCGCATCAACAAGCCTCAGAATTCTCTTTGTTTGGTGCCGCTGACTATTCTTGTTGCTAGTTCGATACTACAGTGTTGCCTTTCGTTACTGAACTGTTTCTGTCGTTGGTTCGTTGCTGCACCGCCGTGATCTAATACTAGTTCGCTGTCTGCATTGTCCTGGGACTGTATTATTTCATTACTCTTGTTGTGTTGTTTTCCTCCTCTATTTATTGTACCAATCGTGTTGTGTTTTACTGTTTGTTCATAGTCCTTTGTAAGAACACAGTAACCAAACATTTGTAATATCTAAAACAAATTTGATCTATGGATATGGAAACAGTCCAAACCACAGTTGATCCGAACATGGCAGCCTCTTCGGCTGGCAAAATGTTCAGTCTCTGGGCTTAATGTGGCAGCCTCTGTGGCTGGCCAAGTGTTGCTGCTTCTTCTATGGCTAGACAACATATTGGACATGTGAGCCATGTCAATCATGCTGCGGAAAAACCTGAAAAATTCATTGGTCAGAATTTCAAAAGGTGGCAACAGAAAATATTTTTTTACTGACCACGTTGAACCTTGCAAGTTCCTAAAGAATATGCTCTTGTACCCAAAGAGCATACAGTAATGCTTATCGATTTCTTGTGCATGAGTCTAATATACCAGATATCACAAAAATACGATATGGAGTCGAGGAATGCATCATTTTTCGAATACGTTTTTCTTTGTAAACTAATTCGAATTCAAATGTGCACAAACGGGCACATGAGGCTATCATTGAAGATAGTAAGGACCAAGAACACATAAATGTTCCAGAGGATCAACAGATGTTGAACTTGAACCAAGACGTACAAAAGAGCTAGAACGGAAAAATCATTTGGTCCAGATTTCCGACATTTTTGTTAGAAAATGATCCTCAAAGCTAAACAAAGCTGTAAGGTCAGTGATGGTGCTTTGTGGAAAGATACCATCAATAGTGAAATTGAATCCATCTTATAAAATCACACCTGGGATTAGTGGTCCTTCCTCCAGGGTGTAAACCTTTAGGGTCCAAGTGGATTTTTCAAAAGAAAATGAAGGCAGATGGATCAATTGACAAGTACAAAGCAAGACTTAATTAAAGGCTACAGACAACGTGAAGGTCTTGATTAATTTGACACTTACTCTTCTGTAACGAGAATAAATTTCATAAGGATGATACTAGCGATTGCAGTTTTGCGCAATCTTGAGGTACATAAGATTGATGTGAAAACACCTTCTAAATGGAGATTTAGATGAGAAATTTACATGGAACAACCTGAAGGCTTTATAGCTCCAGGACAAGAAAAGAAAGTCTGCAAGTTAGTAAAATCCTTGTATGGATTGAAACAAGCTCCGAAATAGTGGCATAAAAAGTTTGACACAACCATGTAGGCAAATGGTTTCAAAATCAATGATGTGATAAATGTATTTATGTCATTTTATGTCTCTACGTTGATGACATATTGATTGTCGAAAGTGATGTTAAAATGGTGAAATCTACCAAGAATATGCTGAAATCTAAGTTTGACATGAAAGACATGGGTCTAGCAGATGTCATTCTGGGAATAAAAATCTCGAGAAGTCCAGATGGACTTATTCTTGATCAGTCGCACTATGTGGATAAAATTCTTGGTAAATTCAACAATAATGATTCTGCTGTGGCTAGAACTCCTTTAGATGTGAGTCTACATCTATCAAAGAATATGGGAAGGGTATATCTCAAGTAGAATACTCTAGAGTGATCGGGAGTCTGATGTATTTATCGAGTTGTACAAGGCCTGATATAGCCTGTACAGTAAACAAGCTGAGCAGATATACGAGTAATCCAAGGGTTGTTCACTGGAAAACAATAGTAAGAATACTCAGGTACCTACGATTTACTCGTAATTATGGGATGCACTATCATAGATATCCAGCCGTAATCGAAAGATAAAATGATGCAAACTGGATATCTGATATGAAAGACTCAAAGTCTACCAGTGGCTATGTGTTTACACTAGCAGGTGCAACTGTATCATGGAAATCCTCCAAACAGACTGTGATAGCCAGATCTACAATGTAATCAGAATTCATTGCATTAGATAAGTGTGCTGAAGAAGTAGAATGGCTGTGAAATTTTCTATAGGATATTCCAAGTTGGCCTAAGCTAGTGCCAGCAATTTGCATTTATTGCGATAGTCAATCTGCAATTGGAAGGGCACATAACAATATGTATAATGGTAAGTGTTGATGGTGTTTTCAGGAACTATAACATTAAAGACAGTACGACAAGGACAAAAGGGTAATTCCCCGACCGGTTGAGATCATATTAGCCGACCCGACCACAACATGAGAAGACCGACCACTTTGGTTCGGATGACCGAACACTATAAGGTCGGCAGAAACATTCTCAGCATAAAAGATTGACATGACCAACCTCATGAAGACCGACCAGACAGCGAGTCGTGTTCAAGATAACGACACCCTATTCTTACGGATAAGATAAGCAAATTATCCTACCCTCACAAGGAGAAGGAGTCAGAATCCAAGAAGGAATGAGAAGGAAGAAAGCAGTATTAGACTAGGAATCCTTACAAGAGGAGAAGACTGAATCCAACTAGGATTTCTTATGCTAATAGGAGTCTGATTTCTGTATTATTATAAATAGGAGGGCAGAGCATGTGTAAAAGGCATAAAAAAAAATCATCATCAAAGTTAGTGATCAGAATCATCAAGCTCTGATTTGTAAAAGCAAAGAAGAGACCCGAGAAGCATATTTGAGCAATAAAAAGTACCACCCTGTTCTTGTCCGTGGACGTAGGTCGGATCCCAAAATCCACCGAACCACGTTAAATCTCTTTGTCGATTGGTGTGTTTTTCCGTCTCTCGCTAAATTTGCTTTTGGTCCCCCATAACCAAACAAATTCACCGTTGAAGGAGGATTACCTCGGAGGTGATATTCCCATATTACCCTGAGACCAAAATCAGCCGTCAACAGTTGGCGCCGTCTGTGGGGAACTCAACAAAAAGCAGCTCGCGTAGTAAGACGATGGCAGAAGATGGAAATCACCGATCGTCAGGGATTTCACCAAATAGTTCGGGAAATCCAGGATAAAGGTCTGTTGGCCGAACCTAATTTGAGGAGGTTCCCGATTGAGGAGGGAAATAGTAGGGCATACTGTATTTACCATAACGTAAGGGGACATGCCACGAATGGGTGCAGAGACCTGCGGGAGCAGGTGGAAGACTTGGTGAAAGAAGGTTATCTCAGTGTGTACATAGACCATTCGGTTTTTGAGGTCGACCAAGTTGATAGTGAAAGTCATCCGGTCGGATGCGTGGAATGTTGAGATGCAGAGATGATGTATTAAGAAGAGCCTTGCTTGTAGTGACCCTTGTAGAGTTGCAAGAAAGGCAACAGATCCCGAAAAGGTGAGTAAAACCTCTTATGTCTTAGGTTGACATTTGATTATGCTTGTTTGTTATGGCCCATACAATGGTTTTGATGTTTCTTTCCGGCTCGGGTCTGCTCTTGTACCGCCGAGACCGATGTTTCTTTCCGGCTCGGGTATGCTCTTGTACCGCCGAGACCGATGTCTCTTTCCGGCTCGGGTCTGCTCTTGTACCGCCGAGATCGATGTCTCTTTCCGGCTCGGGTCTGCTCTTATACCGCCGAGACCGATGTCCTCTTTCCGGCTCGGGTCTGCTCTTGTACCGCCGAGATCGATGTTTGTTACAGCTCGGGGTCGGGTTACGTCCCACCGAGTCGTGCTTATTGGCCTGGGGACAGAACATTCCCCCAGAACCAAATGTCTATTTAGCTCGGGGTCCTCAGAATATTCAGGGACATACTCGATGCATAGGATCCGTGAGAAGCATAGCACGGGGAGGGATGATACCCCCGTGGCGATTGCTTGCTCCAGTGTTACCAAACATAAGGAGGAATATGCCCTTAATGTTTCGAAAACACTCTATGATCCTCACTTATCCGATGTAATGGATCCGTGAGAAAGCATAGCACGGGGAGAGATGATGCCCTCGTGACGATTGCTAGCTCCAGTGATGCCGGACCTAAGGAGGAATGTGCCCTTAGTATCTCGGACACTCTTTGATCCATTCATCATTTGGATCCAAGAGAGGTGCAGCACGGGGAGGCGTTGTGCCCCTGTAGCGTGTGCCTGCTCCAGCGTGGTAAGGAGGAGCCCTCGCACAATACACAGGCTCCACAGTGACCCGACGTATAGAGGATGTGCCCTTACCATTTTAAACGCTCTCTGATCCAAATCCTGGTTCGCCAGGACACTGAATTGAAAGATTCAGAATTGTATTTTGGAGACCTCGGACGTGACGCTGTTCTAAGGTATCTTTTCCGTTGTTTACACTTTTTTGATTTTATTTTCCAAAGTTTTGTTTTTATTTTTTCGTCGGTCTGACAAGGGGACGCCCAAGTCAGATTCGATAGGGCTTCAAAGATGGATACACTTCCCATCTGAATAAGTCCCAAGGATTAACCAGTGCTCGGGGCTAGATTCGTTCCGCCGAGGCCTTTTGGTTAATCTGCTCAGGGCTGGATTCATTCCACCGAGACCACTTGGTTAATCTGCTCGGGGCTGGATTCGTTCCGCCGAGGCCACTTGGTTAATCGGCTCGGGCTGGATTCGTTCCGCCAAGGCCACTTGATTATTCGGCTCGGGGTTGGATTTCGGATATTAGTCAAATATCTCAATTTGACAATTAATTAATGTGTATTTAAATTAATCAAGTATTAAATGTAAATACACAATAATTAAGGAAATGACTATCGGGTACCTTTAACATGTATTTTGCGTTTAACCTTTAAACGACTTTATAAATAATCAATATTATTTATAAATGTTGCTCTAGTGCTCTACGAGTATATTTCATTATTAAGACTCTCTAGATTCAGGTATATCCGTCACGAAATCCAATTTCGTGTCCACAATTTATCCACCCGTAAATTATGACGATCACAGATAAACTCGCTGAATCATACAGGTCGAGGTCATGGCAAATGTATAATTCCTCCGTCACAGGTATCCGAATAAATCCCAGAGTTTTAGATGTAAACGTCAAATCTCTATGGGGATTATCCAGTCGACTATTCTATAAGCAATCTCAAAAAGAATGTTTAGAACTAGTCTCTAAACTGTACCACGGGCCCATGGTTTTATCTGATTGCTAATCATGTGGACTACCTGTGCTCTGATACACAGAACTGACGGATCTTATCTTGACACACATAGGACACCTTGAGGATCTATCTACAACCAACGAACAGGCGGAGGTCTGATCTAAATAGATCGGTGACCTGACTGCCATCGAAGTGTAGAAGATGTCTCATGTGCCCACAATGGCATCTCAAGTCTAAGAATCACAAGTGCTACTCAACCCGAGAAGATTCTTATTGACGTTGGTGTACCATCCATTAAGAATCTTCTGTGAGTCGTTCAGTGTTTATCCGCTATAAACACCCACACATCTATACCAGTCTCCAAGACTGATGGTTCATCATATATTCCAGTATACGACATGTACCGGTCTCAACGGGTTTACAATACTGACCAAGTAGTGTAAACCTTGACCAGGAACTGTCTGAGAATGACAACGTCATGATACTACTGAATGTCAGTTGCGACGCTTTTGCAACAGTACCATGACTAATCATTCTAAGGTCATTACGTCTTTACCATACTAAAAGATACATTATATTATAGAAACTGTATATATTATTCATAAAAATAATGTTTTACAGATGTATTCATAAAGAAATACAACCGGGAATTGGCGTTCTGAGCACCAACCCCAACAATACTTCCGTCTTGACATCACACCCAACACACTACGATTCTCAATATACCCAGCAGAGGCGTACACAGAACCTGTTAAAGCCCTGGACGACCAAAACCAAAGCATATTGATTGTCGCAAGTCTCAGGTTAAGACCAAATACACCTACCCTGATTTCGGACTTCCATAGACACATAGTCATACTACCAATGGAATTCCGAGTGGGTCTATCCAGAGTGAAACTGTTTCCCGTACCATCGGTAAAACATAACCTCCTATTACACTTGCATGAGTATCATATACTCAAATATATGAGAACTATGTCGTTATGCCCTCACAACACGCATAAGTGTAATACTAGTCTTTTACGCATTATCGATGTCCAATCTCGATAATACTCTGACTAGGGATATTTAATGATTTATCCTTCCTGGATTGATACTGTCTCATATCATCTCAATCCAGGAACAAATCATAAGGACCTCATATCATTTATATATCTAGGTGATCTAATCACAAATGATAAGAGAGCAATCTCTTTTGTCACATAGTTAATTTGTACAACAACACCATGATCTGTACAAATAGTGACGCTATGGGTCATAACTGTCCAACAATCTCCCACTTGGCCTATAGCCAGTCACTCGAGTGTCTAACACCCGAACTATGTACAGTTGGCTCAAACTGCTGAGAAAAGGCTTTTGTCAGCGGATTTGCATGATTATCGTCTAATGCGATTTATACGATCATCACATCACCACGATGTATGATCCGAACGAATCAGATGAATATCGAAGTATATATATGTATCGTTGATGAGACCGTTAATTCTTTAGCCTGCACCGTAGCCTAGCTCAGCTGCTAAAAGAATTATATCTAATCTAATTAAATTTATTATCGACTCAAATGGCTTCTATTGCTGCCTCAGCTGCAGCAATAACCCGCATTTGTTGTTTATTCGGTAACATTATCTTGCTTGGAAGATTTCCAGCTCACTGTACCGTTATTCAAACTTTATAGTACCGTTTGTGACTTATAGTCATTTTTATCAGTTAGGAAACTTGCTACAGTGATCCCAGTCACTTCAAGTTCTCCATCTCCATAGTATAAGACAGCATCCTTAGTTCTCTAAGATACTAAAGGATGTTCTCAACGTCAATCCAGTGACTATCACTTGGATTGGCCTGTTTGTGAATCCATATGCTCAAAGCGTATGAGACACCAGGTCACGTACATTTTTCAATGTACGAGTTCTCGGAGAGTTTCATGATAGCCAAGCTTTTACCGATTGCATTTTATGGGAATATCATTTCCAAGAAATGACATATTATCATTATTTATAGGACAATCACTTTCAGTGCGCTCCCAATAACCCTCTCATATACACAAGAATCATTTTCGTTTTGAATTAAATCATAAACAATTACGATTACATCAAAACGATAATTCCAAGAACCTAATGTTTGCTTCAATCCAAACATGGATCGAATAACCTGCAAACCTTGTTTGCTAGTTTGTTACGACAAAACCGACAGGATGTTGTAAACATCCTCCAAAAGGTTTCCGTTTAAGGAAAGTGAGTTTCCCGTTCAGCTGTCATATTTCTTAAATGAAACATGCAGCTTAAGAAAGCATTATCTAAATGGATTTACCGTGGCAACAGGTAAAAGGTTGAATCGTAATCAACACAATGTTGATAACGTTACCTTTCCGCTACAAGCCTAGCTTTGTACGTTGGTATGTTGCCTTCCATGTATGTCTTCCTTGAAGACTTATATAGTACCATTAGGCACAATGTCTTGCGGTATTACAACTAGTGTCCAAACATAGTTGATATACATGGAATCCATTTCGGACTCATGGCACTTTGCCATAATTAGGGAGTCGATACCTTGTATCACTTCCTCATACGTAGTCAGTTGGTATTCCTCAATAAGATTGACATTTTTATGAGGTAAGATCAGAAACCCATACCCCAGGTTATTTTCTGACTCTCTCCGACTTACGTGGTTCTTGTGTATTCGAAGATTACTGGTATAGTTTCATCCTTGATGAACTATTTGTGTTCCATTAGGAATCGGTGCTTTGAATAGTATTACTTCGATTTTCATCGAGTTTTACTATCCTCCCACTTACCACTGCATATCGGTGTTCCTCTTAGGAAAACTGTATGGCGAGCAACAATTAAAATTGTTCTCTTGTGAGATGTATAAGTACTATACTTTGGTATCCCTAGGATAACCTACAATTGGCACTTATCCGATTTGGGTTTTAGTTTGGTATCATCCAAACATATGCATAGCATCCCCAAATTATCAGGATTGAGAAAACCCAATTTCTTTCCTGTTCATATCTAATATGATATCTGTCAAATAGATTTTATGGAACCTTATTCAAAATAAGTTTTGCACTGTTTATGCGTATCCGTTGAAGGAAATGGTAGCTCAGAGCGACTCATGATTAACCTTATCATGTCCAACAAAATTCGGTTTATCCGTTCAGACACAACGTCAAATTGACCTGTTCCGAGAGGAGTCCTCATTGAAAGAATACTATACTCTTTCAAGTATATTGGAAACTTATTGCTTAAGTATTTTCCATTACGGTCTTACCGTGACGGTTTAATACTTTAGCCGATCTGTTCGTCTATTTCGTGTCGAAAACTTTAAAATTTTCTGATTTGTGTTTCATAAGAAACACATAACCATAACGCGATGCCACATCCGTAAAGGTTACGAAATATTCATATCCACTCTAGCCTAGCTAGACATGGGCCCACTTGCTTCACTATGAACTAGGGCTAATAGATCGGTGGCATTGCACTTTTACCGAGTAAGGTGTTTTAGGCACTTTGCCTAATAAGCTAGATTCGTAGACTTTATTTGAATGGAATCAAATCATTCCGAGTACCCACTCTTCAAAAGTGTGGATATACGAGTCTTGTTTAATTGTGTCCCAAACAATAATGCCACAATATGTTTCTTCTGATCAAATCAGTTTGAGCTATTTGTTTGTCAAGTTATACATTTGAGATTTATTTATATTCAAAATATAAATTTTGTTATTCACATTTAATGTGTTTATCTCAATATCATATTTATATAATAAAACACTTTAGTGTTCTAGGATATAAAGGTTCACCCGCAGCGGGTTAAACACTGATATAGAGATAATGTTTCTAGTCAAACTAGTTACATTATAACAGTTTCCTAATTTAAGTACGCACCCGAGGGTAGTTCCTAAACTTAGGTATCTATGGTCAAAACAGTGACTTTCATCCCGTTTCTATTCGCAGATTAATCTCGATGAAGTCAGTATCCTGCTCATAGCAGATTCTGAACATCAGTTTATATTTTTTATGTACCACACTAAGTATCTAAAATCCAATTTTAATATTAGTAGTATGACATATTTATGACAAACATATTTGAAGTCAGAGCCTTGCTCGTTCTTCAATTCCTTCATGTCTGCTTTGTCCAAACGGCAGTCACGCTTCCGCGATCCCGTTTGCTACATTTAGGCAGACATTTTGGGATATGTCCTTTATCTTCCCAGAAGATTATAATGATTTTGCCTTTGCCCTTTTCGGTACCCCAGAAGCCTTTGGCCAAGCCTTGGCCTTCTAGAATATCGAAATAAGATGCGCCTTGCGCGTCTTGCCTTCTTGCAAAGTTTGGCTTTGTCTCCTTGAGAATAGTCATTAACTCTCCAAGGTTAATTATTGCAATTTTAGTACTTCTAAGATCTAAATAGATCTTCGAAAATCCTTCAATTTCATATCATACTTTAAATCTAACCTTAGCTCTGACAAAGAAATTAAGGAGTCTAATTTGACAAGCTTAATGGATTAAGCACTTAAGTTATCATTACATAAATCTTCCAAAGATTATGCTCTACTATTTGCTTAACTTCGGGCTTAGGCCTAATATGTTATTTTATCAAATAAAGTAACTTATTATTTTCCAGGACCATCATGAAATTTTATTCCCAATTTGAAAATTAAACCATTTAAATACATTTTCCCTAGGATCATGTTTTAAATGTCAATCTTTCAATTTTATCTTGATTCTAATAGTCCAACTATTTAATCAACGATTATAGGTACTATTTATTATAATGATTACCATAGTCCAACTATTTAATCAACTATAATTAATTGTTTGAATACAGTCCAACTGTTTATTAAAACAACGATTTAAATATTAGTCCAACTAACATTTAATTTATTTGACGAATGATATATGATTGAGCGCGTATGGCAAGTTATTAAACGAATATTGCAAATTTAATTCTTGCCTCCCACTATTTTTCGGCGAGCCTCTAACCCTCTGTCGAGTACTCGGGAAACAGTGTTTCCTAGCGGGCTAGGATCCCGTTAAATATCACACAATCTTGACTTTGGCCAACAATTTGTATGATAATTAACTAGGTAGATCTCTAAGATCAGTTGGATCCAATCCAATTCCTAGATCCAGTAGGGGGACATCCAAGTCCGAAACATATATCTTATATATGCCAATATATCCAATATATTACCTAACCTTTTCCTCTGAATCAACTAAGCCTTGGCTTTGGCACAACAACTTAGTGATCCCAGTTAAGCGGAACCCATTGACCATGGAAAGCTTCGTAATCAATGTCGATGGACAAGAAGTGGTCTTGACTTTGGCCAACAAACCACAACTTGGACAAGACACCGATATGGAACAAAGCTCTCGTGATTCTAACACATCCTTGACGGACAAAGGTCTTGACTTTGGCCAATAAACCAATGTTAGTCTTAGATCTTGAGTAAGAATCACTCAATGGAAGGAAAAACGCTTAATATTTTGTGAGGGTTTTTCGCGTGCAAATTGGCAACCAATTTATTATCTTTTTAAGGTCTCATCATCATACACCCTTAAACATGCATTCTAAACACATAATAAAGCGCGTATAATAAATAATAATGATATGCGGATGGATACTTAACACATTGATCCTAGATCAAATCTCTCCATTTCCTCTCTCCCGCTAGCACAAGTATTTGCTTCTACCCGTTACACTACACTTCTAAAGAAACCACATTTACATTGAGGGGAATAGGTGAAAAGAGAAATACAATGAGAAAGGAGGTAATAGGCTGGACACGCAGGTCCAATTAATAAATTCTAAATTTATTACAACAATTTATAAAATGGCCCCACCCATCTAATATCCATCTGATATACATTATTCATGCATCGCAACCATGTATTCACACAAACATGTTATCAATCAATCTAATCAAATTAATTAATCTGATAATTAATGATCATCCAATGTTCAAACAACGATTTGATTTTGCTCGAGTCAAACTCATTTTGCGAATAAGTACTCAAAGTAAGAATTCTCGAATTAAATTAAACTAAATAATTAAATCCAATTCAATTTGTATTTAATACTAATTCGCTATTTAATTCCAAATTAAATACTACACTTTATTAATAAACCTTTACGACTTAAATTCCAAATTAATCGTTACGGGTCTCAAAGCCCGATTAGCATCCAATGTTAATTTAATTAAAGTCCAATGGGCTTTTGATTAACTTCATAAGGCGTGGACTTTTGGTCAACTTGGGTCAAACCCAATAACCAAAGCCCAATCAAGGAGTAACCCCGTAAGCCCAGAAATCAATTTAGGCCCATTAGGCCCAATTAAATTATTAAGGTCCATTAGTCGCATTTGGGCTTTATGGAAGCGGTTTTGGGCCCAATTGGATCTAACCAATTTAGCCTAAACCCATCTTGGTACAACCAAGCCCAATAAGCCCATTTACAACATTACAAGCCCAATTTCCAAAATAGGCCCAATTAATTAAATTACAAAAAATCCAATTTCACAATTTAATTATTCCAAATGTATAGCATAATTAATTACCCAAATCAATATTTCCAAAACACCAAATTAGCCTAATTAATCATGCTTATCAACATTAAATCATGTCCAACACAATTTAACAAAAATCAAACCCATATACATGCTATATAAGTCTCGGCAAAAGGGGGATTTTATGTCAAATTTTAAATCCAATCCAATTGAATCAAATTCAACAGTAAATCAACATTCCCAATTGATTTCCAACTCATCCAATGAATCAAAATCAAAAAATCCAAGACAATTAGGGCATCATGTATTTTCGGCCAAGCCTAACATTTTGGGCAAAATTGTTCCAAACCATTTTTCATGAAATTGATCCAATCAATCTTCAATTAAAACACATTTAAGCATACTTAATCATCCAATTTCATCAAATCATGCTCAAACACATTTTACCCAATTTTAACCCTAATATATTTTCATGCTCAACCTTGCTCATAGATACAATTGTTGGAATTGTCTAAGCATCCCAAGATCATATCAAGCAATGAAAATACAAAGTGAATACATCAAGGAGTTGCGGAATACTCATAATGATCGGTTAAGACGATGCAGTGAAGAGAAAAACTCTTCTTCTCCCTAATAGAGTGCTCGACAGTGAGCAGTTTTCCCTCTCCAAGATTCGGCCATTGATGTCCTTAAAGCTCCAAGATTTGTGATGAAATGATTCCATGCACACGGGTGGGTTTCCCTATCACCTACGGACGACTCTGGATGTGTGCTAGCACCTTGATTTTGCAACAAAATCACTCTTTTGCTTCTCTTTAACTCACGGCAGTGAGCTGTTATGAAGAAGGAAGAAGAAGCCCATTGGGCGTGAGAGAGAGGAAAGGAATGAGAGAGAGAGATAGTGTTGGTTGGTGAGAAAATGTGTATCAAATACACTTTTCAATTTCTAAAATTAATTTACCATTTTCTTTTTCCAAAAAATCAAATGGCATTAAAGTTTTGCCAACCACTTCCATCAAGTCACATCATTCAATCAATCAAGTGACAAGTAGTCACATAACTCAAAGTGACTAATGATTTGACGCTTGATGCGACTAGCGATTTGACGCTTGATTTGACTTACGTGCCGCACTCGAATTCGAAATGCGAATGCGCTCGCAAACAATCCCGAGCTCGGGTTCGCTAATTCCAAATTAACGAATTTTCCGTTGCGACGTAATTTAATGATTATGCCTAGCGAAATCACTATTCAAATCGCTAACGAATTAATTCTAAATTAATTCGTTCGCCCGAATTAAAATCTAATTTCAATTCTGCGTCGAAATCCAATTTCGTTTAATATATCGAATATATTAATTAATCGATTAATTCCAAATTAATCGTTATCTCTCTTTAATGGATATTTTATCCCAGATAAAATATCTCCGTAATTAATCCCAGATTAATTTTCTCTCTCATCTAATTAATCCCAGATTAATTAAAGTGCGAGTTATACGTCATCGGTGAATCTTTGGGAAGCGACCCATGAGATCCCCGGATATGTTGGCAGTAAATCCGGTCGTCGGACTATCCGAACACGTAAGTACCTAGTACTATGTTTGTACCGATTTACAAGACAAGGTTGGCTTCTAGCAAAGCGCCATGCCTACCCAATTCTCCAGAAACATGCTTACATGAATAAACGATCTATATCAGGCGTAGTATATGTAGTATTGCGTATTTCGATCTAGTATCTGATGTCACGTGCTAGGCCTGGGGCTGGAATTGTGTCTGCCCCGTACGAAGCACATGTCGGATGTCTGATAACTAGTCTCTATAATCGGATAAACATGACCTTGTCATTTTATCTCGATGACTGCAGTACATAAGAGTACTAGTACCGTATCCTACGTGACCATCATCTCCATATGACTGAAGTGATACTTCCGTCTTGACATCACACCCAACACACTACGATTCTCAATATACCCAGCAGAGGCGTACACAGAACTGTTAAAGCCCTGGACGACCAAAACCAAAGCATATTGATTGTCGCAAGTATTAGCGGTGCAAGTCTCAGGTTAAGACCAAATACACCTACCCTGATTTCGGACTTCCATAGAAACATAGTCATACTACCAATGGAATTCCGATGGGGTCTATCCAGAGCGAAGCTGTTTCCCGTACCATCAGTAAAACACAACCTCCTATTACACTTGCATGAGTATCCTATACCCAAATATTTGAGAACTATGACGTTATGCCCTCACAACGCGCACAAGTGTAATACTAGTCTTTTACGCATTATCGATGTCCAATCTCGATAATACTATGACTAGGGATATTTAATGATTTATCCTTCGTGGATTGATACTGTCTCATATCATCTCAATACAGGAACAAATCATAAGGACCTCCTATCATTTATATATCTAGGTGATCTAATCACAAATGATAAGAGAGCAATCTCCTTTGTCACATAGTTAATTTGTACAACAACACCATGATCTGTGAAAATAGTGACGCAATGGGTCATAACTGTCCAACACCTAAACCCTTTATGGTACACATACGGGCCGACGAATCCTATCTTGTTTCGCACTTGATTATTGAGTGCATCGATCCACACCCAATGAACATCTAGAGGCCAGACCATGAAAGGTTTCTGACATACATGGCATCAAAGTGTGGAGGATCTCACACAAAATCAATGATATCCTATAGTCAAAGGATTACATATGCTACTCGACTCGAGGAGATTCTTATTAACGTTAGTGTGTACTTCCAACTATTAGGAATCACTTGTGAGTCATTCAGTATTCACTTCAACGAATACCCACATGTCTATACGAGTTTCCATAACTCATGGTACATCCGGTTAAACCATTGAAACTCCAATTCCAATATACGACATGTGTTAGTCTTCTAGGTTTTAAGAATTCGACCGTATTCCAAAACCAACGACTAAGAATATTTACTTTAAGAATAGTTTACACCTAGTGTCAAGACTATTCTAAAGTCGATGTCATTCTTAGCATATCTATACATCAATCTAATACGCATAATGATATTACCATTATAAGGTATGAAATGAAAAATATAGTTATTTTATTAATAAATAATAAAATGTACAAATCGGATTGGCACTCCAAGCACCAACTCCATCAACTATAATATGTTTTCTTCTAAAATTATAACATGTATTTTTATGTAATATAATTTTTATTGAATAGATTTATTAATTAAATTTTATAACTTTAATATGAACCGCCACATGGTGCAGTGAGAATACTTAAAAAGCTTAACTTATATATATATATATATATATATATATATATATATATAATATATATATATATATATATATATAAGATAGATAGATAGATTTTATAATTTAATAATAATAATTATTAAATTAATAGGTTTCTTACTTTAACATTAAATTATATTTTTATATTGTAATAGATTTCTTATGTTCATAATTTATTATTATTTTTTTCATAATTTTATTAAAAAATTAATTGTAGAGATTAGGTTAATTTTATATAATTTAATAGTGTTTTTTATTTTTATTTTAATTGGATCGTCTAATATATATTTCTTGTTATAATAGATTCTTATCAAATTATAATATGTATTTTTATTGTAATATGATTTTTATTTATTACATTTTTAAATTTAATTTTGTAATTTTAATATGAAGACGCCACGTGGCACTGAGATGATGCTTAAAAATACTTAACTATATATATATATTATATATATATATATATAATATATATATATATATATATATATATAATATATATATATATATATATTATTGGTGTGTTTACTTGTTGGATTATGAAATTGGAATGATAATAAAATGAATCTTATGTTTAATTATTTATCTTAAGATGAAGGGGGAATGAGTAGACTCGGCCACCGATTCGATTCTGTTTCGAACAGAAACTGAACCGTTCAGTTCTTGTTCCCTTTTATTTTTTTAAAAAATTTTAAAAAAAAGGAAAATAATTATTAAAAAAATTTGTAATGAGATATTATTATTATCAAATAAATATAATAAAAAAATTATTTATTTGAATTTTATTATATTAAATTAAATACTTAAATTAAAAATAAAGTAAATAGTTTGAAATTAAAAAAAAATTTATTTATATTATATTGGAACTGTCCGATTCCAACAGTTCGGCTAGGATGAGAACCCTAACCGAACTGTATGGAATCAGTTCCAGTTTTGATTTTCGAACCGAAACCGCAATCGGATCTAAAAATGAGAATAAAAAAGGCGGATCTCGTGAAAAAAATTGAATAGAGGAATGAGATTGTGATTCCCAATGGAATGACAATCCAATTTCTAAATGTGAAATATTTACCCTTTTAAAAAAATTTCAAATTCCGTTTTCTGTTAAATTGAGAACACTTAAAATCCCTAATTTCTTTTAGAACTTCATCTTCTCAAGCCAAAGCCATTGTCAAAACTTTCACCAGCCATCTTCGTCTTCTCTCTCTACATCATTGCCCGCGTTTTTGGGTATTATCAATGCAAGTGAGATCTTATTACTCCTTAACTCGATTTATAATCAACCAAGATATATATATATATATATATTTGTAATATTATTGATGTTAGGGTTTCGGGTGATGGGCGCGGCGGAAGCGCGGTTCGGGCGAAATCATAATTTAATTTTTTTTCAAATTACTGAATAAATTATTCAATATCTAATATGAATAATTTATTCATATTTCACCTAAACCTATTTATTCGATATCAAATAGCGACATAAATATAAAGGAAACGTCGCGAAACTTTTACGAAAAAATATTTTCCCGCAAAATAATGCAAAACACATTTTTGACCGAACCGACAACCCAACACTTATGGGGACTGCCCAGGTCAGCCCCAATAGGTTTAGGGCAGTTTATGGGCTGCCCGAACAGTGACGAACTCACTATTTGGACAGCCGTCACCCGGTAACGCTGTTTTTTGCCGTTTTCGCTTATTTCAACTCCGAAACGCATTTCAGAAATTGTTCCAACTAATAAAACACATCCAATACATAAAAAAATACATTATTTTCATCACAAAAACATAATCAACTCCAAATCTGATCCAGAACCGAAATTGCCTAATTTTCATGCTTTAAGTCCAATTTTTTAGATAAATTAAATTAATCAAAACACCAACCAAAGTCACCACACATGAAGCACCCAAGAACGATTCTAGGTGTCACAAGAGTGGTCATAACACTCTAAAATAGCAACTCATCATCAAACTGATCAAATTGGACAACAATTACAATAATTTCATCCAAATACACTTCACACATGCACAAAAGCTTCCAATTTATCCACCACAACCAAAAGACCCAATTTTTCACAAACAAATGAACCCTGGAACTATTCTAAGTATTCATGAAAACATGAAACTAATTTCCAAGCTTGAGTTATAGAAGACTACCTTTTAATCTCTTAATTTCCAAGTTTTTTCTTGAATATTCCTTTGTTTTCTTCCTTGAATCATCAAAGAAAATTTTGGAACCCTTTCCTTTGAAGTTTCGGCAATGGTGAATAGGTTAGATGATGAAGAAAATATTTTTCTTCTTTTAAATGGTGTGACCCAATTTGGGTAAAGTAGGGGCATTTTTGTCATTTTTCATTTTAATCAAATTAAATGAATTAAACTTTATGTTATCCAATAAAAATTGCACACATTAAGTTTAATTTAAATCATGTCATATGTTCCAATAATAATCAAATAAATTTCATAACATTTATGGAAAAATTTTAATTAATTAATAATTTAAATATTTAACAATTAAATATTCAAATAATCAATTAATATAATTATTATTATTTATGTATTTTTTTTACAATAAATAACAAATACATATATTTATGGCATGTGTCAAAATCTCATTTGACGAATAATTAATGTGTATCTAATCGTATTATGTATCAAATACAAATACACAATAATTACGATCGGACAAAATCCCCTAATGCATGTGTTATCATTTAACCGATTGAACGATTCGAATTAACTCACTTAATCCGATGAAGTATTATGAATAATCTGTATTATTCATATCACGTAAGTGCTCAACGAGTACACTTCATATTGTGAGACTTTCTAAGTTTAGGTTTATCCGTCACGAAATCCAATTTCATGTCCATAATCCACCCACTCATGGATTATGACGACCACAGATAATCTCGCTAAACTATGCAAGCCGAGGTCATTGAATACATATAATCCCTTCGTCATAGGCTATCCATATTATACCTGGGGTATAGATAAAAATATCAAACCCGTTCGGTATAATATAGTCGACTTTCAATTTACGTTCTCTAAATAACACTCGGAACTAATTTCCGAAGTTATACCTCGGCCATGGATTTACTAGATCGTAAACACATGAGGATGGCTATGCCCTGTACACAGGACTGACGAATCCTATCTTGATATGCATTGGATATCATGAGCATCAGTCCACACCCAACGAACATGTGGAGGTCTGATCATGAATAGATCGGTGACGTGACTGTCATCAAAGTGTGGAGGATAACTCATATATCCCACTGTGGTATTTTAAGTCGAATGACCACTATGCTCGCTCAACTCGAGAAGATTCCTATAGACGTTGGTGTACCATATATTAGGAAATCTTCAGTTAGACCCGGCAACGATTCCGATTCGGAACCGAAACCGTGGCCGACCGGTTCGGTTGGGGTTCGACCTCAACTCGAACCGGTGGAATCGTAAGGTTCCATCGGTTCAACGGTTCCTGTTAGAACCGTAGGGTTCCAACAGGAACCCTAACCCCCAACGGCTAGTAGGCTCCCTGCCCTCAAAATTAAAAAAAAAAATGCCTAATTTAAGGCATAAAAAAATTTAGAAATTATAAATTCCTAATATATCCCTAAGAACAGTAATAAAACGGTTATATTTAGGGGCATTTTGGTATCAAAAAAATTCTAAAACTCTATAAATAGGATTCATTTTTCATTATTTCAACACACCAAATTCTCAACTCTCTCAATTCCTACAATTTTCTTATTCTCAATCTCAATTCAATTAGTTATTATCATTCGCAATTAGTCAATTTTTTTATTTTTCACTTATTTCTTAAACGAAAAATGGCAAGCTCATCTGAGAACTTCATGTCAAATATGCCAACCCAAGAGAGCGGCCCTAGTGTCGGTGCACAATCACGGAGAAGAGAAGTTAAGGCTCGTTCCTCGGATGTTTTCAGAATTCATTTTCATTTAGAAAAATAAACGATGAAGGTTCAAGAGCGATTTGCAACTATTGTGGGGTTACCTACAAATTTTCTGATGGATACGGCAATATGATCAAGCACCTGGAAAGACATCATCAGATTGAACTTGGAATTGATACGACGTAAACTCAAATGGCCAGGTACGCATCATCTAGTAGAGGTACAAGTGCTGTAGATTTATTTAAATATTCTAATGCAAAAATGTTGGACAGTTATGACCCATAGCATCACTATTTATACAGATCATGGTGTTGTTGTACAAATTAACTATGTAACAAAGGAAATTGCACTTTTATCATTTGTAATTAGATTACCAAGATGTATAAATGATAGAAGGTCCATATGATTAGTTCCCGGATTGAGATGATATGAGACAATATCAATCCACGAAGGTTTAATCATTAAATATCCCTAATCATTAAATATACTTTGGATTTGGTCGTCCAGGATTTAATAGGTTCTGTGTACGCCTCTTCTGGGTATATTGAGAATCGTAGTGTATTGGGTGTGATGTCGAGATGGAAGTATCACTCCAGTCATAGTGGAGATGATGATCACGTAGGATACGGAACTGGTGCTCTTATGTACTGCAGTCATCGGGATAATATGACTAGGTCATGATTATCCGATTATAGAGACTAGTTACTAGAGATCCGATATGTGCTTCGTACGGGGTAGACACAATTCCAGCCCCAGGCCTTGCACGTGACATCCGATGCTGGATCGTAATACGCAATAATACGTATACTATGCCTGATATAGATCACATATTCCAATAAGAATATTTCTGGAGAATTGGGTAGGCATGATGCTTTGCTAGAAGCCAACCATGTCTTGTAAATCGGTAAAAACGTAGTACTAGGTACGTACGTGTTCGGATAGTCCGACTACCGGATTTACTGCTAATATATCCGGGGATCTCATGGGTCGCTTCCTGAAGATTCACCGATGACGTATGACTCGTACTTTATTAATCTGGGATTAATTAAAAGAGAGAGAAAATTAATCTGGGATTAATTACAGAGATATTTTATATGGGATAAAATATTATTTAAAGAGAGAGAATGATTAATTTGGAATTAATTGATAAATTAATATAGTCGATATATTAAAAAAAATTGGATTTCGACGCGGAATTAAAATTAGATTTTAATTTGGGCGAACGAGTTAATTTAGAATTAATTCGTTAGCGATGTGAATAGAAATTTTGCTAGGCATAATTATTTAATTTCGTCGCAACGGAAAAATTCTTTAATTTGGAATTAGCGAACCCGAGCCCGAGAGTGTTTGCGGGCGCACTCGCATTGCGAATTTAAGTGCGGCCCGTAGTCACATCAAGCATCAAATCACTAGTCAATCGATTGATGTGATGTCTAGTCACTTTAAGTTATTTGACAACTTGTCATGAGTGATTGATGGTGGTAGTTGGTTGGCTTTAATGCCTTGACTTTTTGAAAGTGAAAAATTGGTATATGTTTTAATTGATTTTGGAAATCAATTAACCACACACTTAACACATTTTCTCTCTTCTCTCATCTTCCCTCTCACGCCCAAGGGGCTGTTTTCTTCTTCCTTTTTATGCATTTTGCCGAGAATACAAGGAGAAGCTTAGGTGATTTTTGTGGCAAAAATTACCGAGTACTAGCACACATCCGAGGTCTTGCGAAGGTGATAGGGAAACCAACTTGTGAGCTTGGAATCCCCATTCAAAAGCTTGGAGCTTGGACCAAAAATGGAGCACAAAAGAAGGTGAATATTGTGAGCTTCCAAGGAAGAAAAGCTTGAAGATTTTGTGTTCATCGCGTCGCAAAATCCGATCAATGTAAGTATGATTCCGCCATTCTTCATTGTTGTATTCGCACATGTTTCATTGTTTGAATTGATCCCGGGACTATAGTAGAAACCCAACAATGGTATCTTGAGCCATTTTGAGCATGAAACAAATTAGGGTAAAATTTGGGTAAAATCAATTTGAGCATGATTTGATAAAATTGATTGATTGAGTATGCTTGAATGATGTTGTATTGAAGTTGTATATGATCAATTTGATGAAATATTGATTGGATCAATTTTTCCCCAATATGTGAGGCTTGGCCGAATATGAACAATGCCCTAAATTCATAGTATTTTGTGTTTTTGATCATTGGATGAGTTGGAAAATATTGGGTAATGTTGATTGTGGATTTAATTGGATTGAAACCGAATCGAACAATAAAAACCCCAAAATACCGAGCTTGATAAACATGAAAATGATGTGATTTTTTGATTCAAATGTGTTGGACATATGTTGATGATAATGAGCATAATTAATTGAGTGAATTAGTATTTTGGAAATGTTAATTTGGTTAATTAATTATGGAATACACTTTGGTTAATTTAATTATGAAATTTGGAATTTTTGTAATTTAATTAATTGGGCCAAATTTGGAATTGGGCTTTTAAAGTTGTAATTGGGCTTAATGGGCTTGGTTGGGCCAAGTCTGGTTTAGGCTAATTGGTTGGATCCAATTGGGCCCAAAACCATATCCATAAAGTCCAATTATGACTTAATGGACCTTTAATTTTAATTGGGTCTAATGGGCCTAAATTGGTTTCTTGGCAAATAAGGGTGATTCCTTAAATGGGCTTTGGTATTTGGGTTTGACCCATATTGACCAAAAGTCCATGCCTTAAGAAATTAATTAAAAGCCCATTGGACTTTAAATTAAATTAACATTGGATGTTAATCGGGCTTTGAGACCCGTAACGATTAGATTTAGAAACTAAGTCGTAAAGGTACATTAAAAAGTGTAAATATTTAATTTGGAATTAAATATAGAATTAGTATTAAATACATAGTAAATTGGATTTAATGTTGTAGTTTAATATAATTCGTGAATTCGTACTTTGAGTACTTATTCGCAAAACGAGTTTGACTCGCGCAAAATCAAATCGTTGTTTGAACATTAGATAGTCATTAATATTCAGATTAATTAATTGGATTAGATTGATTGATAACATGCTTGTGTGAATACATGGATGCGATGTATGAATAATGTATATCGGATGGATATTAGATAGGTGAGGGCAATTTTGGAAATTGTTATAATAAATTTAGAATTTATTAATTGGACCTGCGTGTCCAGCCTATTACCTCTTGACTCTGTGTATTTCTCTTCTCACCTATTCCCCTCAATGTAAATGAGGTTTCTTTAGAAGTGTTATATAATCGGGTAGAAGTAATACTTGTGCTAGCGGGAGAGAGGAAAGAGAGAGATTTGTTCTAGGAACAATGTGTTTAAATATCCATCCGCATATCATTATTATTTTCTTTACTTACGCGCCTTATTATGTGTTTAGAATGCATGTTTAAGGGTGTATGATGATGAGACCTTAACAAAAATAATTAATTGGTTGCCAATTACACGCGAAAACCCCTCAACATCATATTAATCGTTTTTCCTTCCATTGAGTGATTCTTACTCAAGATCCAAGACTGGCACTGGTTTGTTGGCCAAAGTCAAGACCTTTGTCCGTCGCGGATGTGTTTGAATCATGAAAGCTTTGTTCCGTATCGGTGTCTTGTCCAAGTTGTGATTTGTTGGCCAAAGTCAAGATCACTTCTTGTCCATCGACATTGATTACGAAGCTTTCCAAGGTCAATGGGTTCCGCTTAACTGGGATCACTAAGTTTGTTGTGCCAAAGCCAAGGCTTAGTTGATTCAGAGGAAAAAGGTTAGGCAATATATTGGATATATTGGCATATATAAGATATATGTTTCAGACTTGGAAGTCCACCTACTGGATTTAGGAATTGGATGGGATCCAATTGATCTTAGATCTACCTAGTTAATTATCATACAATTTGTTGGCCAAAGTCAAGATTGTGTGTTATTTAACGGGATCCTAGCCCACTAGGAAACAAGGTTTCCCGAGTACTCACAGAGGGTTAGAGGCTCGCCGAAAAATAGTGGAAGGCAAGTATTAAATTTGCAATATTCATTTAGTTACTTGCCATACGCACTCATTTCATTATTTCGTCAAATAAATTAATATATTAGTTGGACTAATAATTAATCGTTGTTTTAATTAACAGTTGGACTGTATTCAAATTATTTCATTTATAGTTGATTATATAATTAGATTATAGTAATCAATATATTTGAATTAACCATTTCAATTAATAGTTGATTTTATAATTGGATTGTAGTAATCAATATAATTGAATTTAACCAATAGATTATAGTTGATTATATAGTTAGACTATAGTAATCATTATAATCAATAGTACCTAAAATCATTGATTAAATAGTTGGACTATTAGAATCAAGATAAATGAAAGATTAGTGTTTAAAACATAATCCTAGGTGAAAATGTATTTAAACGACTTTAATTTTCAAATTGGAATATAACTTCAGGATAGTCCTGGAAACCGAGAAGTTACTTTATTTGATATAGTGACGTCACGAGCCTAAGTCCGGAGTTGAGCAAATAGTAGAGCATGATCTCTGGAAGATTCATGTGATGATAACTTTAGTGCTTAAATCCATTATGCTTGCTGCAAAGACTCCTTAATTTCTTAGTCAGAACTAAGGATTAGATCCTTATAGTATGATATTGAAATTGAAGGATCTTCATAGATCTATCCTTAGATCTTAGAAGTACTAAATTGAAATAGTAAACTCTTGGAGAGTTAATGGCTATACTCAAGGAGTCAAAGCCAAAGTTTGCAATAGGGCAAGAAGCGCAAGGCGCATCTTACTTCAACATCCCAGAAGGCCAAGGCTTGGCCAAGGCTTCTGGAGTGTGGAAAAGGGGCAAAGGCAAAGTCATTATAATCTTCTGGGAAGACAAAGGACATATCCCAAGATGTCTGCCTAAACTGTGGCAAACGAGGTCACTGGAAACGTGACTGCCGTATGAACAAGGCAGACATGAAGGAATTGAAGATGGTACAAGGCTCCGACTTCAAATATGTTTGTCATCAACATGTTCACTACTAGTATTAAAATTGGATTTTAGATACTGAGTGTGGTACATAAATATACATTGATGTGCAGCATCTGCTGATAAGCAGGATACTAACTTCAGATGAGATTAATCTGCGAAATGAAAACGGGACGAAAGTCGCTGTTTTAACCGTAGATACCTAAATTTAGGAACTACCCTTCAGGTGTGTACTTAAATTAGGAACTGTTAAAATGTAACTAGTTGGACTAGAAACATTATCTCTATATTCAGGGTTTAACCCGTTGCGGTATACCTTTATATTCTAGAACACTAAAGTGTTTTATTTTATAAAGATGATATTGAGATAAACACATTAGATGTGAATAACAGTATTTATATTTTTGAATATAAGAAATCTCAAACGTATAACATGACAAACAAATAGCTCAAACTGAATAAATCAGTTGAGACTTAATTGTGGCATTGTTGTCTGGGACACATTAAACAAGACTCGTATATCCACACTTTCGAAAAGTGGATACTAGAACGGATTTGATTCTATTCAAATAATGTCTACGAATCTAGTTTATTGGGCAAAGCGCCTAAAACACTATTCACTTGGTAAAAGTGTAAGTGCCACCGATCTGTTATCCCTCGTTCATAGTGACGTAAGTGGGCCCATATCTAGCTAAGCTAGAGGTGGATATGAATGTTTCGTGACCTTTATGGATGTTGCATCGCGTTATGGTTATGTGTTTCTTTTGAAACACGAATCAGAAACTTTTGATTAATTCAAAGAGTTTCGACACGAAGTAGACAAACAGATCGGAAAGTATTAAACCATCACGGTTAGACCATGATGAAATACTTAAGAATAAGTTTCTCAAATACTTGAAAGAGTATAGTATTCTTTCAATGAGGACTCCTCCCGGAACACGTCAATTTGACGGTGTGTCCGAAAGAAGAAACCAATTTTGTTGGACATGATAAGGTTAATCATGAGTCGCTCTGAGCTACCATTTCCTTCAAGGGATAAGCTTTAAACAGTGCAAAACTTATTTTGAATAAGGTTCCATAAGAATCTGTTAGACAGATTTCATATTAGATATGAACAGGAAAGAAACTGGGTTTCTGATTCCTGAAGATTTGGGAATGCTAGGCATATGTTTGGATGATACCCAACTAAAACCCAAATCGGATAAGTGTCTAAGTTGTAGGTTATCCTAGGGAAACCAAAGTATAGTACTTATACAACTCACAAGAGAATAATGTAATTGTTGCTCACCATGCGGTTTTCCTAAAAGGAATACCTATATGCAGTGGTAAGTGGGAGGAAAGTAAAACTGGATAAAAATTGGAGTAATAATATTCCAGGCATCGATTCCTTAATGGAACACAGATAGTTCATCAAGGATGAAACTATTCCAATAATCTTCGAATACATAAGAACCGCGTAAGTCGGAGAGAGTGAGAAAATAACCTGGGGTATGGGTTTCTGATCTTACCTCGTAAAGATGTCAATCTTATTGAGGAATACGAACTGATTACGTATGAGGAAGTGATACAATGTATCGACTCCCTATTATGGCAAAGTGCCATGAAGTCCGAAATGGATTCCATGTATAACAACCAAGTTTGGACACTAGTTGTTGTACCGGAAGGCATTGTGCCAATTGGTACTATATAAGTCTTCAAGGAAGACATAAATGGAAGGTAACATACCAACGTACTAAGTTGGGCTTGTAGCAAAAAGGTATCGTTATCAACATTGTGTCGATCACGACGAAACCTTTTACTTGTTGCCATGGTTAAATCCATTTGGATAATGCTTGCTGATGCTGCATGTTTCATTTATGAAATATGGCAGCTGAATGCCAAAACCGCTTTCCCTAACGGAAACCTTTTGGAGGATGTTTACAATATCTTGACGTTTTTTTCGTACCAAAACGAGCAAACAAGGTTTGCAAGTTAATTCGATCCATGGATGGATTGAAGCAAGCATTGCGTTCTTAGAATTATCGTTTTGATGTAATCATAATGGTGTATGATTTAATTCAAAACGAAAATGATTCTTGTGTATATAAGGAGGTTAGTGGGAGCGCACTGACAATGAATGTCCTAAATAATGATGATATGTCATTTCTTGGAAATGATATTCCCATAATATTATCGGTGAAAGCTTGGCTTTCATGAAAAATTCTCCGTAGAATTCTTGGGAGAAACAACCTTTATTCTAGGAATAAGGATCTACTGGGATAGATTTAAAGTTGTTAACACTCTCCGAGAACTCGTACATTAATAAATGTACGTGACCTGGTGTCTCATACGCTTTGAGCATATGGAGTCACAATCAGGCCAATCCAAATGATAGTCATGGATTGATTATAGAACATCCTTTAGTATCTTAGATGAACTAAGGATGTTTTATTATACTATGGAGAATGAGAACTTGAAGTGACTGGATCACTGCTTGAAGTTTCCAAACCAATATAAACGACTATAAGTCGTACCAAAGGTACTATACAGTTTGAATAACGGAACGATGAGCTGGAAATATTCCAAGCAAGATACTGTTACCGAATAAACATCAAAAGTGGATTATTGCTGCAGCTGAGGCAGCAATAGAAGCCTTCTGGATTGATAATAATCCTAATCAGATTAGGAGTAGTTCTGTTAGCAGCTGAGCTAGGCTACAGCATAGGCTAAAGAATTAATGGTCTCATCAGCGATCCAGATATACACTTCAAATATTCATCTGATTCGTTCAGATCATACATCGTGGCGATGTGATGATCGAATAAATCGCATCATATAATAATCATGCAAATCCGCTGACGAAAGCATTTTCTCAGTAGAAATTTGAGCGAACCGTACATAGTTCGGGTGTAGGACACTTGAGTGATTGGCTATAGGCCAAGTGGGAGATTGTTGGACAGTTATGACCCATAGCATCACTATTTGTACATATCATGGTGTTGTTGTACAAATTAACTATGTGACAAAGGAAATTGCACTTTTATCATTTGTAATTAGATTACCAAGATGTATAAATGATAGAAGGTCCATATGATTAGTTCCGGATTGAGATGATATGAGACAGTATCAATCCAAGAAGGTTTAATCATTAAATATCCCTAGTCATAGTATTATCGAGATTGAACATCGATAATGCGGAATAGACTAGTATCGCACTTGTGCGTGTTATGGAAGCGTAACATCATAGTTCTCATATATTTATGTATTGTTGATACTTATGCAAGTGTGGTAGGAGGTTTTGTTTTACCGATGGTACGGAAACAACTTCACTCTGGATAGACCCCTCGGAATTCCATTGGTAGTATGACTATGTGTCTATGGAAGTCCGAATCAGGGTAGGTGTATTTGGTCTTAACCTGAGACTTGCACTGCTAATACTTGCGACAATCAATATACTTTGGTTTTGGTCGTACAGGGCTTTAACAGGTTCTGTGTACGCCTCTTCTGGGTATATTGAGAATCGTAGTGTATTGGGTGTGATGTCGAGATGGAAGTATCACTCCAGTCATAGTGGAGATGATGATCATGTAGGATACGGAACTGGTGCTCTTATGTACTGCAGTCATCGGGATAATATGACTAGGCCATGATTATCCGATTATAGAGACTAGTTACCAGAATCCGATATGTGCTTCGTACGGGGCAGACACAATTCCAGCCAGGCCTTGTACGTGACATCTGATGCTGGATCGTAATACGCAATACTACGTATACTACGCCTGTTATAGATCACATATTCAGTAAAGAATATTTCTGGAGAATTGGGTAGGCATGGTGCTTTGCTAGAAGCCAACCATGTCTTGTAAATCGGTAAAAACATAGTACTAGGTACGTACGTGTTCGGATAGTCCGACTATAGGATGTACTACCGACATTTCCAGGGATCTCATGGGTCACTTCCCGAAGATTCACCGATGACGTATCACTCGCACTTTATTAATCTGGGATTAATTAAAAGAGAGAGAAAATTAATCTGTGATTAATTACGGAGATATTTTATCTGGGATAAAATATTATTTAAAGAGAGAGAACGATTAATTTGGAATTAATCGATAAATTAATATATTCGATATATTAAACGAAATTGGATTTCGACGCGGAATTAAAATTAGATTTTAATTCGGGCGAACGAGTTAATTTAGAATTAATTTGTTAGCGACATGAATAGTAATTTTGCTAGGCATAATTATTTAATTTCGTCGCAACGTAAAAATTCATTAATTTGGAATTAGCGAACCCGAGCCCGGGAGTGTTTGCAGGTGCACTCACATTGCGAATTTAAGTATGGCTCGCAAGTCACATCAAGCGTCAAATCACTAGTCAATCGATTGATGTGATGTCTAGTCACTTTGAGTGATTTGACAACTTGTCATGAGTGATTGATGGTGGTAGTTGGTTGGTTTTAATGCCTTGACTTTTTGAAAGTGAAAAATTTGTATATGTTTTAATTGATTTTGGAAATCAATTAACCAACACACTTAACACATTTTCTCTCTTCTCTCCTCTTCCCTTTTCTTCTTCCTTTTTCTGCATTTTACCGAGAATACAAGGAGAAGCTTAGGTGATTTTTGTGGCAAAAATTACCGAGTGCTAGCACACATCCGGGGTCTTACGAAGGTGATAGGGAAACCAACTTGTGAGCTTGGAATCACCATTCGAAAGCTTGGAGCTTGGATCGAAAATGGAACACAAAAGGAGGTGAATGCTGTGAGCTTCCAAAGAGGAAAAGCTTGAAGTTTTATGTTCATCGCGTCGCAAAATCCGATCAATGTAAGTATGATTCCGCCATTCATCATTGTTGTATTCGCACATGTTTCATTGCTTGAATTGATCCCGGGACTATAGTAGAAACCCAACAAAAAATAGAGAAGAATTTACGAAATTAACTTGTATGGCGCATCTTTCTTTAAGCTTTGGTGAAAAACTTCATTTTACTAATTATGTGCATAATGTTTTAAATCCATATGCATGTAGAATAACTCGAAACACAACAAAATGTCATATTTTAAAATTATATAAAGATGGTAAAATTATTTTAAATGAAATATTTAAAGAGATGAAAGGTCGTATTTCTATATGTTCTGATATTTGGAGTGACCATTGGCAAACACACTCATACATGGGTGTGACTTGTCATTGGATTGATGCATCATTTACCATGTAAAAAACGACTTATTGCATTTAGAGTTTTTGATGACCAACATACTGCACAAAATATTTATAGAATGAAGAAGGTAATTTTTGATGAATATGGTTTAATAGATAAAATTTTAACAATTGGATTTGATAATGCATCTGCAAATACTGCATCCATCAATGATTTAAAATCATTATGTCAACCAAATTTAGGGGGTCGATTTTTTCATATTCGTTGTACATATCATGTCCTTAACTTATGTGTTCAAGACAGTCTAAAATTATTATCACCTTTCCTTGATCCTATTAAAATGGCACTTAATTGTATTTGGTTATTTCTCAAGTTATGAGAGAATGGACGAAGTTTTGTAAAATAAATGGTATTAAACCGATTAAATTTTCAAGAGATGTTCCAACACATTGGAATTCAACTTATTTTCTTTTATGTCAAGCATTTCAATACAAAGATGCATTACGTAGTTTTTTTCTCAAAATGTCATACTTTATCCTAGTCAATGAGATATTTGTGAAAAACATTTTAGATATTTTAAATTTTTTTAATGAAGCTACTTTAACTTTTAGCGGTGTTTATTATCCAACAGCACATTTATTTCTTCTTGAAAGTTTGAATATTGTTGGTGCTCTCGATGAACATGCTGAAAGTAGCGATCCTAATGATATTTTTTTGTTAGAGGCCATTACTGTTATGAAGGTAAAATGGTTGAATTATTTTAGAGACATTCATTTACTTCATCTTATTACTGCTATTTTTTATCCTAAATTTAAATTAGAAGGTTTGAATGGTGTTTTACAAGCTTACTATGGTTATTTAGGAATATTAGATGAAATTGATATTACAAGATAATGACGAAATTAAGAAATGATTTAATGGAGTTATTTAATGATTATATTGTAAGATATAACTTAGGAACATTAGGTGAATCTAGTAGTAGCGAACTGGTAATTCAAACAAGACTTAACGCATGAGATCGTTGGTTATTGCAACGAAATAAAAAAGCCAGGGACACGACAACTAATAACCCCGAATTAGATAATTATTTATCTACAAATTTTGAGTTTCCTACTGAAAGTTTAGTTAGTAAAAATTTTAAAATCGTTGACTGGTGGAACCGACATCAAAATATATATGATGTTTTATCAATTATTGCTAAAAAGATATTGGCAGCACCTATTTCCACCATTGCGGTTGAGCAAGACTTCAGGTTGGGAGGCAATATATTGGATGCTAGACGATCTTCATTACATCCAAGCACTCTAGAAGCAACAGCTTGTGTGGATGATTGGACTCGAGCTGATCTGAGACAACAAGAAGATACCCCCGATGATTTTGAAGATTTGTTCGATAATACATCTGCAACAACAAGTGCAAGCGGAACCGGATCTGAAGGATCAACTGATAATGATGATTGATAATTATAAAATTGTAAATTTACAAAGGGGAAATATCTTAAAATTATAATGGAACTACGTGAGCTTTGATTCCTCTCACCCTTGGAGGATACGTAGGCAACTTAAATTTTTAAAAATTTAAACTCAAGCTCTTCAATGTAATAATATTATTTATTTATTAAATTAATCTCATTTATTTTAATTTATTTTCGAATTTTTTTTAAAAAAAAAGTTCGAACCGAACCGGAACTGGAACCGAACCGGTCGTTTCCGGTTTGGTTCAAGGTTCTGATTCCACTTCAGTGTGGAACCGAAAACCGGCCGGTTCGGTTTGGTTCCGAACCGGAATCAAACCGCTGGCCGGGTCTATCTTCAGTGAATCATTCAGTGTTTATCAAATAAACACCTACATGTCTATACGATTCTCCCAAGACTCATGGTTCATTGGGATAAACCCTCAAACCAAGTCACGATATATGACATGTAATGGTCTCAATGTATTTTACTAACCAACCCGTGTTAGTAAATCTTGACCAGAAACTTTATTTAAGGATATACATCTTATAGTGTGCATCCCAATGTCAATTACAAACTACGTCGTAACTGCGCACTAAATTATAAATCCTAGGGACTTTGTCTAATATACACGTATCACTAAACAAGATTTAGTTTCGATCCAATCATAATCAGATATCTAATCGTAATTAAATCGAATAAGTGTATAAAAGACAATGGTGCTACCATTAAATTAGTAATATTATGGAAAATAGAATTGCTCGTTGTAGGCATTGCATTTTTGCATGTGATACCTGATAAAGAGTCTCAGTTGGAGGCACTACCTTTTTAGTTAAGGATATTGCAGGAAACGGTCGTCGGAAGGGAATCGGTATTTCGTTAGATCCTTATTCACTTGTTTAGCGTCAAGCTCACTTGTTGGACCTCCGTTTAGAGCACATTTGGCCCAAAAAAACCCAGAACCATTTAACCTTAGCCCAAACCCACTCAACAAACCAACACAACACCTAACCTTGGCCCAAAACCCAAGCTAAACCAAGCCCACACCACCACTAGGCCCACACGCCCATTTACCTAATACACACCCAAATTAAATCAAATATTAAGTTAAATATTAATTAGATAATTAAATTAAATAAAACATTAATTAAGTCATTTACCAATTAAATAAAACATAAAATAAAGTCATGCCTAATTTAGATAAATCACAAATTGTAACTTCCTAATCCATAATATTATATACTAAATTAAAGAAATATTATACCTAATTAAAATCAATCATAACCAATTAAAAATATTGACTTCCTAATCTAACAAATTGTATTCCTAAACCAAGCCAATCAAATATTCAACCTTCCTAATCTAAACCAATCTTGTCCCCAATCAAATCCTTTGTTTTCCTTGTCTAACACCAAATCATATCTCTCTTTAATTCCAAAAATCCCTTCCTTGTGAGACAAGGAGAAGCCCTAGCCCTTCTCTATATAAACAACCCCTAACCAAGACATGCATGCCCTTCACAAGACACAACTCACTTGCAAACTTCACGCAACAGCTTTCACTACCCTTGCATTGCCTCCACAAAGCCAGCCAATTCATAACAACCGCCTAAGCCTTTATTGCCACCTGCCCCACACGCCAGCCACTAACCCTAGCCTTCAACACAATCAACTTACACTCACAGCCTTCAACACACTTATCACACCTTCGTAAGCCATTAATCACACCTTCAACGCACAAAGCAACCCCACTCACGTAACCGACCCGCGCCACCTGCACATCTCCTCACCGCTCCACACGTTGAAATCACAAACTCACACCCACATCACTGACCTGCCCTCAAACATGTCCTCATGCTAATCAGCCACCTGCACACAAACAAGGCACCACACGGCCTCATCACTCAGCCAACATATACCTTCACGTACTGCCAACAACCCCTTGCCCCTCACAAACATAGCACCCTCAACTTGCCACACGCCATAAGCCACGCCCTTGACCTGCCTTTCCACACAAGAAACACATTTAACACTCTCACAGCAAATCAGTGCCACACCTGGCCTCACCGAGCCCACAATCCTCTCATCACAGCCCACGCCACACACTCACCAATTCTCACAGCACACACGATCACGCACTGCCAACAACCCCACAAAACCAGTGAACAAATCACCCTAAAACAGTGAGCAAACAACCCCAAAAAAAATCACCAAAACAGTCCCCGAAACACCCAAAACAGTAGCTTTGAAGACCTGAAACAGTAAGCAGAAAATATAGAGAAAACAGCAGTAAAATAGAGGTAAAACAGCAAGTAAAACAGCAAAACAGTGAGCTAAGACGCTAAACCAGTGAACCGAAAGAGTTGCGAGTGATAACCCTTCCGACGGCCGTGAAACGTAAGTCCGAAAGTCGGAAAAAAAGGTTAGACCTGAGGGTATTTTTCACACTTGTTTTCAGTTTTATCTTTATTATGTATTGAGTTTCGTTCGCATGATTACTATATTAAAATGCATATTGTGGCCCTTGAGTAGATAAATATGCATATATTGTAAAATGATGTATGTTGTGGCTTGAATAAAATGAAAAATGTGTCACCTCTCGTGGTATATAGGATGGAAACCCGGACGTAAATTTCATAGCCGATTTTGAATGGACCGTAGTATGATCTGTACTCGGGATACAACTCCACATACCACTTGAGTAAACGGCGCATTCTTTTATTTTATGTTGCTTTGATTTGTTTGTTATTCATTATTTGAATTCCTGCATTTATTTATTTGATGTGTTCATGAGATGGTATTCAAGCATGATTTAGCCCATTTAGCTGTTCATTTTCAAGCATGATTAGCCATTTATTTTACGTTACGTTTAGGTTGTTCTTTGTTTTTCGCATTATGTGATCGAAGTATGTTCATGAGATTGCCGTGTGATATTGCATGTTTGCCGTTATGATGATTACTTTCATGCATGTTGAACTTAAAAGTAGAATTATCCTTGGAATATGTTGCTTAGGCTTGGTTGAATTATTGCACAAATCATTTTATTACAAGTGACATAAGTAAAGGACCATTCCGAACCCAACGGTTTGAGTTCTTCCCTTGCGAGGGGTGAGTGCGGCCTTAAATCTCATTTTCCCGGTTCACACCGGGTGGCGACTCCATTATTCTCCGGTTTAGTCCCCCGAGGGCTACTCCGTATTCCCAACCGGGCCGCGAGCCCGGGACAGCATGCGTCGACCAGTTCCTGTGTCCCACACTCGTATTTATGAATCAGACATAAATACGATCTGGATTGGCACTCCGAGTGTTGGGGTTGGTGCTCAGAGCGCCAATTCCCGGTTGTATTTCTTTTGAATACTTCTGTAAAAAATTATTTTTATGAATAATATATGCAGTTTCTATAATATAATGTATCTTTTTATATGGTAAAGACGTAATGACCTTAGAATGATTAGTCATGGTACTGTTGCATAAACGTCGCAACTGACATTGAGTAGTATCATGACGTTGTCATTCTCAGACAGTTCCTGGTCAAGGTTTATACTACTTGGTCAGTATAGTAAACCTGTTGAGACCGGTACATGTCGTATACTGGAATATATGATTCCAATGGTTTCTCAATGAACCATTAGTCTTGGAGACTAGTATAGACGTGTGGGTGTTTATAGCGGATAAACACTGAACGACTCACCGAAGATTCTTAATGGATGGTACACCAACGTCAATAAGAATCTTCTCGGGTTGAGTAGCACTTGTGATTCTTAGACTTGAGATGCCATTGTGGGCACATGAGACATCTTCTACACTTAGATGACAGTCACGTCACCGATCTATTTAGATCATACCTCCGCCTGTTCGTTGGGTGTAGATAGATCCTTAGGGTGTCCTATGTGTGTCAAGATATGATCCATCAGTTCTGTCTATCAGAGCATATGTAGTCCATATGATTAGCAATCTGATAAAACCATGGGCCCGTGGTAAAGTTTAGAAGCTAGTTCTAAACATTCTTTTTGAGATTGCTAATAGAATAGTCGACTGGATAATCCCCATAGAGATTTGACGTTTACATCTATATCTCTGGGATTTATCCGGATACCTGTGGCGGAGGAATTATACATTTGCCATGACCTCGACCTGTATGATTCAGCGAGTTTATCCGTGATAGTCATAATTTACGGGTGGATAAATTATGGACACGAAATTGGATTTCGTGACGATATGCCTGAATCTAGAGAGTCTCAATAATGAAATATACTCGTAGAGCACTAGAGCAACATTTATATATAATATTGATTATTTATGAAGTCGTTTAAAGGTTAAACGCGAGATACACGCTAAAGGGACCCGATAGTCATTTGCTTAATTATTGTGTATTTACATTTAATACTTGATTAATTTAAATACACATTAATTAATTGTCAAATTGAGATATTTGACTAATATCCTAAATGCATATATATATATATTTGATATTTAATGTAAATATTATATATATATATAATATATTTGTATTTAATTAATTATTTAATTGTTAAATGTTAATTAAAATATGAATATCTTAATGTGGGAACACAGAAACTGGACGACGCATGCTGTTCCAGGCTCGGGGGCCTAATTGGGAGTACGGAGTAGCCAACGGAGGACTAAACCGGAGAATAAGGGAGTCGCCACTCAGTGTGAACCGGGACAAAGATTTAAGGCCGCACTCACCCCTCGCAAGGGAAGACCTCAAACCATTGGGTTCGGAATGATCCCTTACTTATGCAACTTGTAATGTAAAGATTTATGCAATAATCCAACCAAGCCTATGACATATATTTCCAAGTGCACCACAATCCTAAATTCACATGCTTAAAAGTATAGTTTACATCTAACATACATGAAACCAAATCTTATTGCCAAATTCACATGCTCAAAGGTAGGCCTTTGCAACAACAAGCACATAACGTCAAAAGAATTCAATCATTCATGTAAATATAAACACAAACAGTCATGGTAACATTTGCATGTGATGTAAAGGAAATCAAAATGACGACAAATAATATTGCAGGCGCATTATGTAAAGAAGCATATAAGATATGGTCAAAATAACCACATGATAAACGAGATAAATACAAACACGCAACTTTAAAAGATGAAGAAAGACACGAATTTGAACATGCCAAAGATGAAAAAATCAAAGATGTAATTTTACATTAAAGATGAACATGCCATAATGTGATGCTAAAGGATGCAACTAACATGAGTGAAAGAAAGGAATACAGAGAAGAAGAGAAATGCAATATGCGCCTATGTCCGTGCAATCACTACCAATTTTCCATTAAGCATGTTACATGTGATGCAAGATTATGCAATGATGTGTCATATGGATGAATGATATGGAAAAGAAAGCATGACACAACGTTGCGCGACAAAAAAAAAGAAATAAAGTGCATGGTTAAAATGACATTTTGCAAAAACAGCGATAAATCGCGTAATAAATAGCGCGGCAAAACATCATGGCAAAGGTAGCCTTGTGGCGTTTTCCCTCGAATGGAGGACCTTAGAACCATCCTAGTTAAGCCCATGCGCACATGTCACATAATCAAGTGCAATAAATAAAGAAGCATAAAAAAAGGATTTTTGTAAAACATCGATAAATCATGTAATAAACAGCGCGGCAAAACATCATGGCAAAGGTAGCCTTATGGCATTTTCCCTCGAATGGAGGACCTTAAAACCACCCTAGTCAAGCCCATACGCACATATTACATAATGCATAAAAAAAAAAAACAAATAAATAAAGAATGTCGGATTTCGTATACCCGATTGAACACATCTCTCGTTCAATCAAGTATACATCATCCGGCGCGGCGAAGCCTCGGGTAAAGGATTTTAACCCCTTTAAGGGGACCTTCATCACACTTGCTAAGCCCATGCGCACATATTACATAATGCATAAAAAAATAAAACAAATAAATAAAGAATATCGGATTTCGTATACCCGATTGAACACATCTCTCGTCCAATCAAGTATATATCATCTGGCGCGGCGAAGCCTCGGGTAAAGGATTTTAACCCCTTTAAGGGGACCTTTCATCACACTTGCTAAGCCCATGCGCATCATCTCCATATGACATAAATGAATGATATGCGGAAATTAAAAGACAGAAAAATTAAACGGCAAATAATCAAATGAACAAGACAACATAAAATCAACAAGTGCCATTTGCTCAAGTGGTACGTGGAATTGTTGCCCAAGTACAGACCGCATTACCGTCCATTCAGATTCGGCTACAGAATTTACGTCTGGGTTTCCATCCTATATACCACAAAAGACGACACTTCCATTCATCCAAAATCCACAACAAACATCATATACACAACAAATGCCACAAATACAGAAAATATAATCAAAGTAAATGACCAGAAATTAAATAGAAATAAGTGTGAAAAATACCCTCAGGTCTAACCTTTTTAGTTGTCCTCGGACTTGCGTTTCACGGAGATCGGAAGGGATGAAAGCTCCTTACTTTTCCGGTTCACTAGCTTCGCGTTTTGGCTCGCTGTTCCACTGTTTTCTCCACTGTTTTGGCGTCGATTTGCTATTGTTTTTGACGTGTTTTCTACTCACTGTTTCAGGTCTTATTATTCTGTTTTGGTGGACTGTTTGTGCGTGTTTTAGGGGGTCTTTTTTGTTGATTTTTTTGTGATTTTTTAGGGGTTAAATGTGCAGTTTTTACTCTCTGGTTTGGGGTATTTTGGGGGCCGTTTGAAGGGCTGGAACTGCGCAAGAGGGCTGTTGTTTGTGCGTAAAAGGGGCTGTTGTTCTGGTTGCTGTTTCACGTGGATGTGGATGCTGTTTATGATGTTATTTTGGTGGTGATTAGGGGCTGTGATGGTGGTGATAGGGGGTGTTGTAAATCGGCTAAGGAGGGGGGATGGTGGATGTATGGTTCTCGGCCAAGAGAGAGTGAGATGAAGAGAAAGGTTTCTGGTTGGTGTCTTGTAATTTGCGTGTGAGATGAGGGATAGGTAAGTCTTGGACGTGTCAGGGTGAAGGTTGCTGTGTGCTTCTGCGTGAAGGATGAAGGCTATTGGCAATGGCTTTACGTGAGGGGTATGTCACGATAATGGAAGGCTGCTGTGTGTATGGTTTTTTTAAGGTGTTGATGCCTGGATGGTAGTGAAGTTGGGTGATAAGGCCGTGTGAGAGTGAATGAGAGGAGAGAGGTTGTATATTTTTGTGTTTATTGCATGGCCATGGACGTTAAGGGGCTGTGAATGTAGCTTTAGGGTTTTAATTTTTTTTTTCTTTTTTTCTGTGGTGCCGTCTGGTATCGGAGAGCCCTCGGGTTAATTTTTGGTTTGTTTATATAGTGAGGGGATGTATTAGAGTTAGGGTTTGCGTGGTTTAATTAAGGAATAAAATCAATTATATTTTGTGTATTTTAATTTGATTATTTTAGGCAAGAAATATGTGTATTTTAGGTGGGTAATATTTAAATTAGGTGATTGATTTCTTTAATTTAGGAATGAAATTATTTTAATTTGGAAATGAATTATTTAATTTTGGTATTATATTTTGATTTAAATTTAATTTAATTTATTTAATTGGTGCTAATTTGTGAATTTAATTTAATTTCATTTTAATTGGTTTGTGATTTTTAAGAATTTAATTAATTGATTGGTTATTTATTTCGATTATTTTAATTTAATTTGATTTTAATTTAATTGGTTTCAATGGATTTTAATTTAATTCAAATTAATTTAACTTGTGTTTAATTGGTTTCGATTCAATTTAATTTGTGTTTAATTTAATTGGATTTAATTTATTTAGATTTAATTTAAATTTAATTTGTGACATGTATTTTAAATGTTTTAATTATTCTTGGATGTGATTTACGAGCTTGGCCTAAGGTTAAGTTTTAAAACGGAGATTCAACAGTGAACTAAATCCAACAAAACGTCAATTCTTGATGCTTCCCTTCCGACGTCCGTTTCCCGCGACTTCCGCGACTTAAAAGATAGTTGTCGCCAAATAAGACTCCTCATCGGGTTTCACATGCAAAAATACAATGCCTACACTTAACATTTGGATATTTGGATTAAATGATTTAGTTGCCTTTTTTGACTTAATTAAAATATCTATAAAGTGTTATTAGATATTTAAATCAAGTAGATCAAATTTATTTGAAATGAAAATGAAATTAATATTCTTGTATTTGTCTTTGACAAATTCGGCCAAGGCATATTGTGTAACAAGTATATATTGTTTTCATTTCATTTCACTTTAAAAAACCTAATACACTTTTACAAAAACTCCATTAAAAGAAACAAGAGAAGCTAGAGAAGAAGAAAAGGAAAAACAAAGAAAAGGCTTGGATTTAGTAAGTTTTCTCACTTACTATTAGAAAGGAAGTGTTCCTTAGGATCTAGGCTACATCTTGTGAAGATCTTAAGTTATTCTTTTCTTTGTTCTTTGTGTTTTGGTGAATGGAAGTTTGGTGAAAGTGTTGAGCATGTATAATGGTGGAAGCTTGTGACTAGTGTAGTTATAAGTATTCTTTTAAGTTTTTGGAAACTTTGTTGCTAATCTATAGTTATTGACCCACTCTTAAATGACCTAGATTTGATCTTGAGTTGTTTCATTGTGTTGAGACTTTGTTTGGATGAAAGAAACATGATTGAACTAATTGATTTAACCAATTTGGTCTAATTTGTCCAATTTGAAGAAATTGAAAAATTAGGGTTTAAGACCTTGTCCAAATTTGGGGATTTTAATTTATGTTGTGTAAAAGGATGTGTATATGATGCATATAAAGTTTCATGTTGATTGGATTACATCTTGATGTGTTTTGAAGCATGAAATCACAAAGTGCCCATTTGGCACCCTAATGGTGCATTCGGCCAAATGGGTCATTTTTGGGTTTTATGTTGCTTTTGGTGTTTTGATGTTTTGAACATGCTAAGTTCATCTTAGAAATGATTTAGAATCATTCAAAATTGATTTGATCAATTTTGGACTAAAATGGACAAAATACCAAGTGTAAGGGCAATTCGGTAAATTCACTTAAATATGATTTATTGAATTTCATTTCATAATTTGATTATTGGATAATTAAATAAATATGTTTATTTAATTAATCCGAGAAAAATTTTGGAATCAAAAAATTTGATTTTCCGCCGCTTCCGCTGCGTTACTGGATTTAGCCCCTAAAACCCTATAAAATGGTATCAGAGCGAGTCTGATTCTAGGCCCCCTAAAATGATTAGCCTTTATTGAATCAATGTTTAATCATGTTTTCTTGACTTTATACATGCTTATTATAATCTAATTTGGTTAGATTTAGGGTGTATGACACTTAGCGAAAAAATCCCTAATTAATAAGGTTTTAATGTAATTATGTATTTGATGCATGTTTTGTGGTCCGTCTTGTCAATACGCTTTATGAATACTTCTCTGTGACTACATCCGAGACCGTGCCTCTGTTGTGAGGGTGTAGCCGATAGAGATTTATTTATACCGGATATATATTAGATACTAGATAAATTCAAGCGAAAGCAGAATTCTGAACGTGCCCTAGCTGTCAGGATTACGTAAGTAACTTGAGTTTATCATTGACGAGTTTAACCTTGGTACGTCTCCTTGTGGGCCTGCCTTCGGATCGACAATGAGAAATGACCAGGACCGGAAACCCATGAGTCACTATTGAGTGATTGACAAATGAGTTGTCTACCTGATGAATATACGTAGGCGAGACCGTGCCTCTGCTGTGAGCTGAAATATATTCACGGGATCCACTTTTCATATTTGTATTTAATTTAATTATTAAATCTTTGTATTCTGTTTGGGGATTACAGTATTGCATGATTTAGTGGGAAGGGCATTTTTAGATTAAAAATCCATGATCTAGTTTATGCTTATGATATTATATGAAACTGCTTAATTTCTACTAATCATTTTTTGATCTATATGATAGATTTGCGATGGCGGCACCATCCACAAATCAGTTTGTGCGTATGCTTGATGCGAACAACTCAAAGGCGCTGAAAACTTCGCTGACAGGACTTGGATTTGAGGATTGTCCTCGATTCAAGAAAACGGTGATATGTTCTTGTGTAGGGGTTGGTGCTCAGAGC
>SKCR01019161.1:0-44123 GCA_019454045.1 Zanthoxylum bungeanum | reverse complement strand
GTGTTTTCTAGGTCACGGAGCGACAAGTCTATCTCCAGGTCTGTGACATATTGGTTCAGGAAGGCCTCCGCTAATTCCCTCCAATCATCCCTGACTTTTCGCTCCAGGCAATGATACCATACTACGGGTGCCCCTTCTAGTGACATCCCGAACATCTTCTGTACCTAGCGCTTTGACAAACCCACTGAAACATATTGTCGAAAATGGACCCTATGATCTCCGTTTCCGTTGAACTTGGCCATGTCAGGCATCTTAAACTGGGGAGGCAGCTGTTCTTCGAAAGTCATCGCATCATAGTCCAGCATATCTTTATATTTTCCCTTCATTTTACGGGTAACTGACTCTACTTGTTCTCCGAGTTTCTGTAATTCTGCCTGAGACCCGGCTATCCTTCTCGTGGCATACTCAGCCATGTCATCGTCAAAAATAGGGATGTCTTCGCTTACCCTAATCGGGGGCTCCTCACACTTACTATTCTCATTGTTTTCTGTTCCCACTGTGTGGGGTACTGTTAGATCGGCCATAGCATTGGTCAAAGCTTGTAGTTGCTCGGTAATTTTAGTGATATTGGTCTCCAATTGATCCATGTAGGAACCTTCGCTGCCTGATGCATCCATGGTTGTTAATTTTTTCTTGACAAGTCTTCCTTCTTCTCTAACCCAACGGATATCTATGATGGCTGTTAAAATAAAGGGTTAGCATGATGTGTATATGCATGCAATGCATAAGATGCATGAGATACATGTGGTTATCAAAACATCATACATCCTTCCGACCTTATTCCTCTCATACTCGTGGTAAATCCATTTCTGTCATAGGTATGGCTTATTTTATGCACCAATGTGGGGTACACAAAATCGTTCTCTCTTACGGTACAAGGGTGAACCTTGGCTACCTCAGTCCATTTTCATCGGTAAAAGACAAAGACCGCCCACTTACAATATTGATTAAGCTTATTATGGGGATCGTGTCATTGTCTACAAACGATGAATTAGGCCCTCGATAATCACGGTTGTGGGGATGGACTTAGAGATATCCAAAAGTATACAAATATGCCATAACAAGGTGTATCCTTCGTGGATGAAAGCCAATGTGGATATCGGACTCATGCATTTGGCATATTTGGATCATGTTTGGACCTTCTAAGTCCATCAAGGTTTTCATACAAATTGGTCTGTTATCATTTTAAAGTGTCCAATCAGATTATCGCGAGGTGCAAACTTGTCTCAGTTGAAAATGCCCAACAGGTTTACACTTTTGTGATAAGGTGGCTAAACAACTTCAAATGATATGGGGACCAAACACAAGGTGGCCCATCGTCATTTTTTCAGCTTTTGGCCCAATCATTATAAGATACAAACTCGTCATAGTTTAAATGGCCCAACAAGTTTGTATCCTATGACGAGAGGCTCAAATGGATCCAAATGATAATGGTCCCAAACACAAGCATATGAGTAGCTTCTATAGGACATATAACTATGGTTCATATGTGGGCTTATAAGGGTATGGATAAAGGCTCCCGCCGGTGAAGGGTTACTTACAACTAAGTCTCCCCACACAAGGGTTCGAGCGACCAAGTGAGCATGCATTTTTTATACCCAAAGGTACGTGCCAACGAGTGATGATGCCACATAACGATCCACCGCCTTTAGTGAAAGCGACTTCACGATACATGACACCATCGGGGTAAGAAGGGTATGCAAAATATATAAGACTTAGGTAACCAAAGCCAATGCCACGGACACTACAAGGCATTATTTCAGGGCTGATTCTCTATCCCCAGTGGAGTCGCCATCTATAGGAGTGAAGTGAGGTTTACCGCTATGCCTATGATGCTCAGCGACCATGACACTATTGGGCTCGCAGCCCGTAGAGAGTACGGAGTAGCCTATGGAGGACTAAACCAGAGAATAAAGGAGTCACCACCCACCGTGAACTAGGAAATGATTTAAGGCCGCACTCACCCCTCGCAAGGGAAGACCTCAAACGATTGGGTTCAGAATGGTCTATTACTTATGCCAGTATAATGGACGGATTCACACAATGGTATAACCAAGTTTTATGCAGCACATGCAAGATACTTCAAATAAACACACAAATTTGCACACCCATAAACATGAATATAAATAAAAGCAAATACATAGTTCCAAAAGCATATTCAATAAAGAAGTATGATAATGTAAATTATAAGAACAATAAAAAATATTAATAATAAATGCAAATAATTAAGCGCATAATGCAAAATAAATAACTAAAGAGATGAAAATACATAAAATATAAAGAAAGATGTTGTCCAGTGCGTGCGCGTTCGTGTAGCGTTCGTAAACGCGTTCGAACGAAGTGTTCCAGAGAGTTCACGTTCATGTAGCGTTTGAAAATGTGTTCGAACAGAGTGAGGCAGAATGCTTGCGTTCAAGTTGCGTTCGAATGGAGTGAGGCAGAATGCTTGCGTTCGAGTTGCGTTCGAAAACGCGTTTGAACGTTCTTACAAAAATAGCATCAATAATGACATAAACACGCATTTGTGAGTATTTCCCGAGTGGTACGTGGAGTTGTATCTCAAGTACAACCGCACTACCGTCCATTCGGATTTGGCTACGGAATTTATGTATGAGTTTCCATCCGATATACCGCAAGGGATAATACACACAATCATTGATGTAATGTAAACAGACATAAAAATAGATGCGATATAATATAGCAAAATATAAATAAAAGTAAAGGCGGAATATTAAAATGACAATAAAAGCGAATAACTAAATAAAAAGATAAATAACACAAAATAAATGAGAAATAATAAAATAAAGATAAACAATAAAATAAATGTGAAATAATAAAATAAAGATAAATAAGGATAACGAAATAACCATAAAAGTAAATGAATATAAAAAAAAAAAAAAAAAGATAAACAACAAAATGCTAGAGAAAGAAAATGTGACCAAAAGATTTGGCCGTTTTTAATATAGGACTTTGCATACCCGACATGCCGTGTCCGGGATTATAAAAATAAATAGGGTGCCCTCAGGTCTTACCTTTTAATTTGCTTCTTAGAAGTGCGTTAGGTCATCGCCGGAAGGATTAAATCTTACTGTTTTTCTAGTTTACTTGTACGCTGTTTCTTCTCACTATTCGCCGTTTCTGCTCATTATTTTTGCTGTTTTTAGGCCGCTGTTTTTGCTGTTTGTTTGGCTCACTGGTTCACGTTTTAGGTGCAGTTTTTAGGGGTTGTTTTTGGACTGTTTTCAGGGCTGTTCATGGTTTCTTGCGTTGATGTTTGTTGTCTTGGTCGGTGGTGATGGTTCTTTGTCGGTTTGTCCGCTGAATGGCTCCGTTTGTTTGTGGTTTGGTGGGGCAATTTCGGTGGCTTGTTGTCCATGTTGGTTCGGTTTTGATGGCTTTCTGTTCACGTTGACTTGGTTTTGTTTGTTTATTTCGTGGGGCAATTTGATTGAAGGGTTATTTGTTTATTCGGTATGGGGTACTGTTTTAGTGTTTGTTTTTGGTTGGTGGAATTTGCTTTGGTTTGTTCATTCACGTGGTGGGCTGCTGGGTTGAAGGGTGCTGCTTCACTTTGATAGAGGGCTTTGGTGGCTTGCTGAGTTTCCGTGAGAGAGAGTGTCTTAGGTTGAGAGAAGAGAGACTTTAGGGTTTTTTGTGATCTTCTTTGCCATGTGTAGCCTTGTGTGTGTTGAGAAAAGAGATCCCTTAGGGTTTGGTTTTGTAGTCTTTTTATAATGCCAAGGGATCTCCTAATCTTGGAAATAAAATCAAGCAAATTTGAGAGATATATTCTCAATTTATTTAGGGAACAAAATCTCTAAATTTGGTGAGAATGGGATTTTATATCTTGTTAAATTGGAAGGTGATTTGAGGGATTTTTGACATGTGTTTTGCATGGGATTTCTTTTATTCGGGAAGGCTTGGCCGTGCATGGGCTTTATGTGGCCCTCGGGCGTGTGCTGCATGGATTGGCTTTCATGGGTTGTAGGGGTTTTGGGCCGAGGCTAAGGTTTGAAACAGAAACCGACTTAGCGAATCTGAGGCGGGCTAGCGAGTTCGAATCCAATAAGGTGTTAATTTTGGACTTTTTCCTTTCGGCATTTGTTTCCCGTGACTTCCGTAACTTTTCAGATAGTACCTCTATACGAGACTCATCATTGGGCTTCATGTAAAAATGCAGTGTCTACATCACCCTTATTCAACAATGTGTTTCATCAACCAAGCGCTTGAAGTCATTAAGAGTGCCATATCTGCTACTAACAGCATACAAGTTGGTGACTTGTATTACAATAGAGATTTATTAAGACTTTCATAGAACTATCTGAAAATGTACAAATCATCTGAAACTAATATATATTAAAACGTATCTCAAAAGTATGACACCATTTTTAAAAAAATAAATGGGAAAAAACACTTAAAAAGTTGTTATATATGTATATTTTTCACTTCAGTAAACTACATAAATCATGCATGTGACATAATCTGTTTGGATCAACTATGATAAATGATTACGCTGAAATAAACTAGAAAACTTTTAGCAATCAAATTTTAACTGTCTGATTACTCATTACTAAAAATTACTAAAAACTGTTTTCCATTTTCAATTATTTGACATCACTTGTACAAATATTAACCGAAAAGTAAGATGTGTCCACCAAGTCTTCAATTAAAATATAGGAAGAAATGTTAATTTACTCTACAAACAACAATGAAGTTGTTGGGGCAGATGTGGAACCCGTAAGGTGGGATAGGTGTCCCGCGCAGCGAAAGTGGATCTAACCCATGGATATCGAATATGAGTGTATTTTAAAATATTTTTATATAAAACTAAATTCCGTTTCGAGACCATAGGAAAAAACAGAGACCACAACGGAGTCCGGAAACTCTGAAACGGAGAAAATGAAGTTTCAGTATGTATCAGCTCTGCGCATCACGATGTGGAAGCTTGGGGGTCGAGATGCGCAAAAGTGCGAGAGCAACTGTGAGAGCTGAATGTTTCGGCATTGCGACGCGGAAAGTTGAGCATCACGACGCGCCTAGGTCTGATACTCGGTCAGAGTCGCGACGCTGCCCTACCCAGTGAGCAATTTCAACTTCAAACTAATACTAAACACTTTCAATTTTCTCCTAATATTTCAAATACACCTAAAATCTAATTTTGGCATCATAACTACCATCAATACATGTTATACAACTAACATAAATGAATTCTAAAAATATATATGTATTTGTTTTAATCTAAATACAAACCAATTTAGAATCCCACTATGAAATGTCTCATGAACAATTCTATTTCACCCAAAGGTGGTCAAGTGATTTTAGAATGGTATCCATAGCTATAAGCTTTAATCTAGAGTTACAAACTCTAATTAATTTGTTCCATGTCCAACATGAACATCTTTAACCCATTTACAAGCATATTGTGTTTATACTTCCAAAGCATTTTAACACAATTCATCAACATAATTTCAACTTAAGCTATGTAATTATTCATCCAATACATAATTCATCATTATATGTCTCACTAATGAAAAACTCACTAATGAAGAACATAACTTATGAGAAGATCAAACGTTACCTAGTAAGCTTGATACAAAGATCCAATCTCATTTTCCTTGTTGAAATTGTTGGAGAACTTCCAAGGTTTAGCAAGCTTCATACCAAGATTTAATCTTAATTCCAATGTAAGCAAGCTTCACTCCAAGATCCAATCTTGATTTATCCTAGATGAAATATTGTAGAGATCTTTCAAAGCATCTCTAAACACTTCTCTAACTTAAGCTAATTTCTCCAAGAATTACTTGTATTTAGCTTAACATTCTCAAGCTCATTTTGATTTGCTTAAACTTAATTAAAACATTCATAATGCTTGCTATTTGCAGCAAAACTTAGGCAATTTTTAATTAATAAAAGTTCTAATCAATTTTTATGTGAGCTTAATCTAATTTGTCCAAATATGTATCATTAGGTGTGACTAATCACATTTGTTTACCACCTTGATTTAATCCAATTAAATCAAGACAAAGATTAGGAAATGGATTAGTTCAATGTTTGCCACTTTGATTTAATCCAATTAAATCAAGCCAAAAACACATATAATTACATACTTGCAATTACCATAATATCCTCAAATAGTAGAGATAATTATGAAATTACACCAAAACCCTTGTGTAAATATTGAATTAATCCAATAGGTCAAAATAAATAACAATGTTATCCAATAACACTTGATTATCTTAGTTGATAATTATAATATCGATTATTATCTTTTATCAAAATTAATCAGCTACCTATGTGCCCAACGAGTACATTTCATATTGGGACTCTCTAAGTTCAGACACGTTTGTCATATAAGCCTAGCTAATATGTACTCAATTTGGCCACCTCTGAATTCACAAAGAATACGAACGACCTTTCTGAACTATACAAGTTGAGATCATCACATATGTTTAACAATCCCTCCATCGTAGACTATCCGAGTTGTGCTTAGGAAACATTAAATGCCCCGTCAAGTTTCCAAGGTGCATATCTCATGTCGACATGTCCACGATTCTTTACAATTGATGCGATCCACCCTAGGTGATCGGCTTTGGCTAAAGTCTTAAGAGTCGTGACTTACTCACATGGATACATAAACCCCTTATGGTACACATACGGGCCGACAGATCCTATCTTGATTCACACTTGATTAACGAGTGTATCGGTCCACATCCAACGAACATCTAGAGGCTAGACTATGAACGTTTTCTGACATACATGGCATCAAAGTGTGGAGGGTCTCATACAAAATCAATGTTATCCTATAGTCAAAGGATAACATATGTTACTCGACTCGAGAGATTCCTATTGACGGTGGTGTGTACTTCCAACTATTATGAATCATTTCTGAGTCATTCAGTATTCGGTCCAACCAATATCCACACTTCTATACAAGCTTTCAAAGCTTATGGTACATTGGCTTAAACCATTAGAACTTCAATTCCAATATACGACATGTGCTAGTTTTCTAGGTTATAGGAATTCGACGGTATTCCAAAACCAATGAATAGGAATATATATATACACACACTTTAAGAATAGTTTATAATATTAATACTTATCCCAATGTCGGACCACCTAGTGCCCAATATTACTACATGACTATTTTAAGGTCGATGTCATTCTTAGCATATTTATACATCAATCTAATATGCATAATGACAATACCATTAATAAAGTTTGAAATGAAAATGTAGTTATTTTATTAATAAATAATAAAATATAATGTACTATACATTATTCAGATTGGCGCTCCAAGCACCAACTCCAACAAACTCTCACTTGCTTAGTGCTAATCACGATGGTACCACAGTCTCATCGCCTCCAAAGGTTTATCAAATAAATTAGGAGGTAAGGCCTTAGTAAGTGGGTCTGCTATGTTGTCTAGTCCTTGAACCTTCAAGACCACTATGTTTTTTATTCAATAATCTCTCTAATCACGTGATATTTTATATCCACATGTTTAGACTTGGAATGCGCCCTTGGCTATTTAGCCTGTGTGATGGCTATCACAGTATAATAGGATCGAATCCTCAATATTAGGCACAATGCCAAGTAGGGGTTTTATGGCGAAAATCCGATAACGCAATGGAAATGCGGAAAATCAAAATTTTCGATTTCAAAATTTTTCTTGGATCAATTAAATAAACTTATTTATTTAATTACCCAATTAACAAATTCTGAAAAATTACACAACAAACCAAATTTCTTTGTAATTACCAAATTACCCCAATACTTTACAAATTGATCACTTAGTCTTAAAATTGTCAAATATAATTTTGGATGATTCTAAATCATTTCTAAAATGATTTCTAATGTGTCCAACACATCAAAATCAGATTGCAACAAAAACCCCATAAATTTACTAATTGCTGAAAAGCCCCAAATTTTACATTTTTTGCAATTTGGTCATTTTATGTTCTAAACATGTCAAGATCAAATCCAATAAACCCAAAAAATAATATGCATCATATACACACCATAATTCATCACATATATGAAAAACCCCAACTTTGGAAAGGGTTAAGAACCCTAATTTTATAATTTCTTCAAATTGACAAATCTTACCAAATCAATTAAATCCAACACTTTAATTCAAATTTTACACACACCAAAAATGTCTCACCATCATGAAACAACTCAAGAAAATTTCTAGGTCATCAATGAGTGGCTTAGCAACTATAGAATGGCAACATGATTATCAAATAATCAAAAGTAATCCATTGAAACCAACCCTTTTGTTCTTCAACTTTTGCTCTCAACCCTTTTGTGTTTGTTTTCGTATAACTTGGTAACCTAACCTAATGAAAATGAAACAAAACAATATATACTCCCCAAATATGCCCTTGGCCGAAAATTGGGAACCATATACAAATATCTAGATATTTTTGTTTCAATTAAAGTTAGCTTTATCAACTTGTATATTTGATCATTACACAATTTAATGATTTTCAACAAGTCAAATAAAGCAACTTAAAGCATCTCCTAAAATATCAAATATATTTCTATTTTTAATTTATTTAATTATTTAAAAATTAAATAATTAAATAATTATTTAAATACAAATATTTTAAATATATGTATTATATTTACTTTAAATTCAAATACATATACATTTATGATATAAGTCAAATATCACAATTTGACATTTAATTAATGTGTATTTAATAAAATATATCATTAAATACAAATACACAATAATTAGGAAATGACTATTAGGTCTCATTGCATGTATTTTCGTTTAACCTTTAAACGACTTATAAATAATCAGTATTATTCATAAAAGTTGCCCTAGTGCTCTACAAGTATATTTCACTAGTGAGACTCTCTAGATTCAGGCATATCCGTCACGAAATCCAATTTCGTGTCCATAATTTACCCACCCATAAATTATGACGACCACAGATAAACTTGTTGAATCATACAGGTCGAGGTCATGACATATGTTTAATTCCTCCGTCACAGGTATCCGGATATATCCCAGAGATATAGATGTAAACGTCAAATCTCTATAGGGACAATCTCGTTGACATCTCTATTAGCAATCTCTAAAAGGGCACTTAGAACTCAATTTTAAAGTGTACCACGGGCCCATGGTTTTTATCTAATTGTTAATCATATATGGACTACCTATGCTCTATACACAGAACTGACGGATTCTATCTCGACACAGACAGGACACCCTGAGGATTTGTCCACACCCAACGAACATGTGGAGGTCTAATCCAGGTAGAGCCTTATACCTAGTATGTAGGAAGCTCACCATGTCTTCCATGGAGAAGTTCTTGCAAAGGTAGGCTTTCACACTTTGCATCAATCATGTGTCATTTCCAACGATAAGGATGTGGTCTACATAAAAAAATAGGAAAACTATCATACTCTCACTCACTTTCTTATAAACGCATGGTTCTTCCTTGTTCTTAATGAATCCATTGTTAGAGATATGCCCTATACCCAACTTGTGGATGGGCTATATGTACATGTATTTGTAATATTTTCATTAATTAATAAAATGACAATCTTTATTATATGTGTCTTACATAACTTATATGAATCATCAAACACTGTAATAAAGCCCTTGGAGTAATAAGATGATGGCTTCCACGCCTTCTGAGAATCATTACTCTTAAACGTTCCTAGTCATAGTTTTGTGAATAATCTGGGCGTTCACAAAGCAGAGAGACTAGCATGATGATATGATCCGCCCTTAAGTGGGGTATCCAATCTCATAGGCTACTAGAGGAGATCCGTCCGCTTGGTGTATCACATGGATGTATGAGTTGCTCGTGTCCATCGAACTGACCGCTGAAAGTTTTCACATGGAGTGTTTATCCCATGTGTCTGTGAGAACTTTCATGTATCGATTGTATGACTAGTCCTTAGACTTGAAGTCTTTACAATCTTATGTGTGGATCAAATAACTTTGACATTCTCCTTCCCCGGTTCAAAAGATCTGGTCATAAGGGTATGATTGGGTCATTTGTTGAAACATATGAAGTTTGTAAAGATACAACAGATAATCACCACTCTCTCGGATAATATTTTCTTATAAGAGTAGTATTCCAGTTCGCATGTTGATATGTGTGATCAGTGCTTGAGACTGTAGCCGCAGCGGAAGAATCATGTGAGATTCTTGGGTTAGCACGATTCATGACACTATCAACATCATACCTTTGACTATATGGGTAGACAATTTCCATACCCTAGGTAAAACGGTGGGGATACAGTGAGGCGAGGGACCGTATCATATGTAAATCGCATACAGAATGGGTATATATATATTTCCTTCTCATTTGGGGGCCTTGGAATGTTGCTAGATGTCAACCTTGGTCATTGAAATTGAACGACCATCTGATCGAAGGATAATTTATGTTCGATTAAATTATTACAATTCATTTCATGTCCAACTTGAGGGGAACCTAAAAGGTCACACACAACAAAGTCGAAATCAATGGTTAATAGTGCACAATACAAATTTAACAGTATATATGATTGCTGTAGGAATTGTTCATAAATGGTTCAATGTGTTTAATTATTGAACAGATCATTTATGAGGTTCAATAGTGGCTTAGGGATTGGCGAATGACGATAGGGGCACTTTGGGAATTGGAATAGAAACGTGAATAGTAACATTAAGAGTAATTTTTTTTTTATTTGAATTCCAAATTTGGCCCAAACTCTTATTAGAGTTTTATAATCTCATTAAACCACTAAATTAAGATCTAATGGCTAAGATTAAATTAGTATTTATCCCACATCGGATTCTTAATTAATTTTGTTGTCTTTAGAGCACCTATATAAACTCAAAGAATTCTTTACAAATTTTTACACCAAACCTTTCATATATTGGGTTTATATAAGTGAGCAACTCTAAAGTTTAAGAGTAAGCCACTCATTTTGAGGATCCTTAAGTCTAATTGACTAGAGGAACCTCGAGTTAAAAGTTTTGAGGTATTTGGCTAGGCTAGCACCAAGGGAAAAATATCCGTGCACTCAAGGCGTAGTCTTGCCGTTGAGTTTTGGCTTTGTGTGTGCACCTTTGGAGGCCACACACTTGGGTGGCTCTTTGGAACGTGGAAGAGCTTGCTGAGTTCGAGAAAAGCTTGTAGATTGAAGGGAGGACTGGAGGAGTCTTCGGTTCAAGTAAGTCTTTTTCTTTCTTTATTTTAATTAGAGTTCTTATGATAGTTAGCATGTTTAGGTTTATGTTCTTTGCATGTTTTATGAGTTTTTTATGCTTAGAATATATAGTAACATGTTTAGGCTTGTAGAATAATCAAAACAAATGGGTCTTGGGCATAGGGATAGTAGCATCATAATTTTTTTTTTTTGATTTTTTGATTGTCGCACACTCGCGCCGCTTCCCAACAGTGGTATCAGCGCGCCGTTTTTGTTTTGATTAGTTCTCTCTCATTTGAACTCAAATTGGGTGTGTAAACTCTCGTTGGAAAGCTAACACCCTGAACTTAATTTTAGGCATAAGTTTTGCATGATTTGGTTAAGATTTGAATTGTGAAATTATATTTAATGCTCACGCATCTGTAAAAAATATGAATAGTAAATTTAAAATCAAATGCAATATCATAATTAAATATTAATCAAAGTTATTTAATGCCTAAAATAATTCCAACATATTAAAACTCATATGCTTGATTATTCTATGTAAGATTAGAATTGGCATGATTATTTTAAGGTGTAAGCATCTAGAGACTTTCTAAGGAAATAGAGAGTGTATTGCTTATCCTTTAGCTAAGTAATTATTCCATGATGAACTTAGAGATTTATTACCTTTAAGGCTAATAAATATAAATCACTTATTTATAATAAAAGACATTATAAAATATACAAGTGGGGTGGTACCAAGGCGTTAATAAAACTTTCCAAAATAAAGTTAATTTAACCAAAGGTATTACTAGAGTTAGATAATGATTTGGTGTCTTCCTTCACTCACTACCTTTTTATAGCCAAAAGGAAAAGCTGTGAAAACATCTAGATAATAATTTACTCAAAACTTACCTTAAAGCATATTTAAAGTGTTGGACTAATTTGGAGGATCTATTGTTTATTCCTGTCACCAAGGTAATAAGAGCCTAAGAGGTAAGGGTATTTAAGAGAGTTCGTTCCACCCTCCCTCTGGGGAATTTTCAATGGAGGAATCCATTTGACAGTTATTCACTTAAACTTGCTAAAATCCTCAATAATAATTTAAGTCTAAAATTTGCATCCCATTGTAAAGTATAGACCCAAAGGGCTTAAATCGTATTGGCAGGACTAGGCTTTACCAGACTGACCAATACCAATTTGTCCCTAAATCATACTATTGACAATGGTTTGACTTTTCTGAGTCATAAGACGCAGCGACCCTTAGGCGTGGTCTTATAACTTAGTGGCAAAAATTAGGTGTCCACAAGGACTAGCATAAGCTATGGCATGTTTGATTGCCTAACCCAATGATCAAGGAATTGTGATTTATATCATAAATTGGTTGGGAACCTACCTAATTATCGTATTTTAAAACGACCGGCCCTAGTCGGAGTTATGAAATGATGATAATGGGATCCTTGCCCACAAGAAATCCATCATATTGAGGTTGATGTCATTTGCTTAAAATTTTAAAACAATTGAGTGGGAGCAAATTCATAATATTAAAAAGCACATGTTATTATGAAACATTAAAAAAACATATTCCTAATTTTAACATTCTCTCTTAACATGTGGGTTAAAATATTTCACAAACATTCAAATGGAAAACAGAGTATCACTTTGTTCCATCATTGATGAGCATAAGCTCAAAGGGGACAACTACAATGACTGGTTTATAAACCTTAAATTGTCTTACGACAAGAAAAGATTTTCTATGTTCTTGAAAGACCATTTCCCCATAACCCCCAGCAAGATGCTGACCAAAATACATTTGATGCTTGGAAGAAACACGTCGATGATGATGAGCAAGCAGTTTGCATAATGCTTGGATCTATATCGGATGAACTTCAGAAAGGTCACGAAGAATGGATGCTCAAACCATCATCTTTCACTTGAAGGAGTTGTATGCAACTTCTGTTCATACCGTGAGATTCCAAGTGTTATGTGCCTTATTCCAAACAAGGTATAATGAAGGATCTGTTAGTGGACATGTGATTAAGATGATTGGCCACATTGAAAAATTTGCCAACTTCGGGTTCATCATGGATCATGAGATAGGTCACGATCTAATTCTTCAGTCCTTACCAAAACAATTCTCTAACTTTATTATGCAGTTTCATCTGTCTGATAAAGAAGCTACTTTAGCAGAATTGCACAATCTGATAAAGCAAGCAGAGAATGAATTGAAACCGGCTTAAAACATCTATCTTGCTTACGGGTACGGACCTTAAGCCACGAGGCCCAAAAAAAAGGCCAAGGCCAAGGCTCCAGATCACCTAAAGCCCAATGGTAAGGTGGAGACGAAAAAAGGAAAGGGGAAATGTTTCTTTTGTGGAAAGAATGGTCATTGGAAGAAAGACTACAGATCCTTGAAAGCCAAGGAAGTTAGGGAAGCCCAAGAAGCCCAATACTTCAGGTATGTTGTATATGATTGAACTATATTCTCAAAACTCTGAACCTTCTACTTGGGTGCTTGACACCGGTTGTGGGACTCACATGTGCAACAATGTGCAGGGCCTGAGAAACAATAGGAGATTCCGTCATGGGGAGGTTGACTTACGCATTGGTAATGGAGCAAAACTGGCTGCATTGTGCGTGGGGACTTATTCATTAGTTTTTCCGAATGGTTTAGTTTTAGACTTAGAAGATTTTATTTATGTACATTCTCTAGTAAAGAACATCATTTCAATTTCTTCTTTATGCAATAAAGGATTTTCATGCCTAATAAGTTGTAATGAATGTTCTATTTATTTCAATGAAATAAAATATGGAGATGGTATTTTGAATAATGGTATCTATGTCTTACAAACTAACAAAGGATGTGCAACCTCTAATATATACAACGTTAACTCGAATAATCTCAATGAATCACTTCTATGGCACAGTCGCTTAGGTCATATCAATGAAACAAGATTAACTAAGCTACATAAGGATGGGTATTTCAGACCCTTCAAATATGAACCTTATGGAACTTGTGAGTCTTGTTTACTTGGTAAAATGATCAAATTACCCTTCAAAGGTAAATGACAGCGTGCAGCGGAGACATTAGAACTCATACACTCTGATGTATGCTGACCAATGTCAGTCACCGCTAGAGGTCGATTCTCTTACTTCATTACCTTTATCGATGATCACTCGTGATATGGGTATGTGTACCTTATGCGGTACAAATCTGAAGCCTTTGAGGAATTCAAAGACTTCAAAGCTGAAGTAGAAAACCAGCTTAATAAAAGTATTAAGTCACTAAGGTCTGACCGAGGTGGTGAATACTTAAGCAACGAATTTCAAGATTACTTGAGAGAAAATGGCATTATTTCCCAGTGGACTCCTCCGGGAACTCCACAACATAATGGGATCTCCGAAAGGAGAAATCGGACATTATTAGATATGATCCGATCAATGATGCCAGACACGGATCTACCTCTTTCATTTTGGGGTATTGTTTAGAAACTGCAACACTACTACTAAACCAAGTTCCTTCCAAGACTGTTAGTCAAACACCATATGAGTTATGGTCTGGGAAACATCCTAGTCTTAGTTATCTAAGAGTTTGGGGATGTGACGCATATGTTAAGCTCACATAAACTAACAAATTGGATGATAGGGCAATTAAATGTAAGTTTGTAGGATAGTCCTTGAACTCAAGAGCATACATGTTCTACGTCACAAATAAACAAAGAATATTTGTCTCACGAAATGCTAAATTTCTAGAGAATGAATTCCTTCTCAAGAATTATAGTGGGAGTAGAATTGACCTCGATGAGGTACGAGAAGAACAAACTAACATAGAACTAAACCACAGGCCCCTCAAAAGGGCAGCGACGGAACAACCACAAGGTTGTGAACTTAGAAGGTCTGATAGGGAAAGAGATGAGCCTGAAAGATATGGTTTCCATATTGATGAGGAACATGATCAGGTCATTGATAATGACGATCCCACTAATTATGACGAAGCAATGCATGAAATTGATTCAGTCAAGTGGCTTGAGGCCATGAAATCCGAAATAGACTTTATGTATCAGAATCAAGTCTGTGACTTGGTGGATGCACCTGAAGGGATAAAACCCATAGGCTGCAAGTGGATTTACAAGCGTAAAACTGATGCAGAAGGCAACATCCAAACCTATAAGGCTAGGTTGGTGGCGAAAGGTTATAGACAAATCCAAGGAATTGACTAAGACGAAACCTTCTCGCCTGTTGCAATGATAAAGTCCATTCGAATTTTATTGGCACTAGCTGCACACTTTGATTATGAGATTTGGCAGATGGATGTCAAAATAGCTTTCCTTAATGGGAACCTCATAGAGGAAGTCTATATGACACAACCTGAGGGGTTTGCATATAAGGATAATCATAATAAAGTATGCAGGCTTAAATGATCCATTTATGGACTCAAGCAAGCCTCCAGAAGTTGGAATATATGATTTGATGAGACAATCAAAGAATTTGACTTAATCAAAAATATAGACGAGCCTTGTGTTTACAGGAAAAGTAGTGGGAGTGTTGTTGTGTTTCTTGTATTATATGTCGATGACATATTAATCATCGGGAATGATATTCCCATGATGCAAGCCACCAAGCAATGGTTATCTCAGAATTTCTCCATGAAAGATTTGGGAGAAGCAGCCTACATCCTCCTCGGCATTAAGATCTACCGTAATAGATCTAAGAGGTTGTCAGGACTTTCTCAATCTACGTACATAGAAAAAGTTTTGAAAAGATTCAAAATAGAAGATTCCAAAAGAGGTAATTTACCTACTTGTCATGGAATCAAATTATCTAAGGAGCAATGTCCACATACTCCTTCAGATAGAGAGCGTATGAGTATGATCTATTATGCTTCAGCAATAGGATCGATCATGTACGCCATGCTATGTACAAGACCTGATGTCTCTTATTCTCTTAGCATAACGAGCAGGTATCAGGAAAATCCTGGTGAGCAACACTGGGCAGCTGTCAAAACAATCCTCAAGTATCTGAGAAGAACTAAGGATGTGTTTTTGACATACAGAGATTGTTCTGAGATGAAAGTCATTGGTTACTGTGATGCGAGCTTTCAGACCGATGGGGATGACAGCAGATCGCAAACAGGATATCTGTTTACTTTGAATGGCAGAGCTGTCAGTTGGAAAAGCTCAAAGCAGTCAACTACAGCGGACTCCACCACTGAAGCTGAGTATATTGCAGCATCTGAGGCAGCTAAAGAAGTAGTCTGGATAAAGAAGTTCCAAGCATGTACTCAGGCGATTTCATCTCATCAGGGAGATTGTTGAGAGAAAAGAAATTATTATAGAGAAAATACCCACAGAAGATAATCTTGCAGATTCTCTGACTAAAGGGCTGACTCAATAAAAGCATGATAAGCACACCCCGAGAGTATGGTGTCCAGATTCATACTAGTTGGCTATAGTGTAAGTGGGAGATTGTTAGGGATATGCCATATACCCAACTTGTGGATGGGCTACATGTACATGTATTTGTAATATTTTCATTAATTAATAAAATGACAATCTTTATTATACGTGTCTTACATAACTTATATGAATCATCAAACACTGTAATAAAGCCCTTGGAGTAATAAGATGATGGCTTCTACGTCTTATGATAATCATTACTCTTAAACATTCCTAATCATAGTTTTGTGAATAATTTGGGCGTTCCTAAAGCGGAGAGCTAGCATGATGATATGATCCGCCCTTAAGTGGGGTAGCCGATCTCATAGGCTACTAGCGGAGATCCGTCCGCTTGGTGTATCACATGGTTGCATGAGTTGCTCGTGTCAATCGAACTGACCGCCGAAAGTTTTCACATGGAGTTTTTATCCCATGTGTCTATGAGAACTTTCATGTATCGATTGTATGACTAGTCCTTAGACTTGAGGTCTTTATAATCTTATGTGTGAATCAAATAACTTTGACATTCTCCTTCCTCGGTTCAAAAGATCCGGTCATAAGGGTATGATTGGGTCATTTGTTGAAACACATGAAGTTTGTAAAGATACAACAGATAATTGCCACTCTATCGGATAATATTTTCTTATAATAGTAGTATTACAGTTCGTGGGTTGATATGTGTGATCACTGCTTGAGACTGTGGCTGCAGCGGAAGAATCATGTGAGATTCTTGGGTTAGCACGATTCATGACACTATCAACATCATACCTTTAACTATATGGGTAGACACTTTCCATACCCTAGGTCAAACGGTGGGGATACAGTGAGGTGAGGATCGTATCATATATAAATCACATACAGAATGGGTATATATATCTTTCCTTCTCAATTGGGGGCCTTGGCATGTTGCTAGATGTCAACCTTGGTCATTGAAATCGAACGACCATATGATCGGAGGATAATTTATGTTCGATTAAATTATCACGATTCATTTCATGTCAAACTTGAGGGGAACCCAAAAGGTCACACACAACAAAGTCGAAATCAATGGTTAACAGTGCACAGTACAAATTTAACAGCATATATGATTGCCGTAGGAATTGTTCATAAATGGTTCAATGTGTTTAATTATTGAACATATCATTTATGAGGTTCCATAGTGGCTTAGGGATTGGTGAATGACGATAGGGGCACTTTGGGAATTGGAATTAAAAAAAATGTGAATAGTAATATGAATAGTAAAAAAAATTTATTTTTTTTGAATTCCAATTCGGTCCAAACTCTTATAAGGGTTTTATAATCTCATTAAACCACTACATTAAGATCTAATGGCTAAGATTAAATTAGCATTTAACCCACATTGGATTCTTAATTAATTTTGTTGTCTTTGGAGCACCTATATAAACCCAAAGAATTCTTTACAAATTTTTACACCAAACCTTTCATATCTTGGGTTTATATAAGTGAGCAACTCTAAAGTTTAAGAGTAAGCCACTGATTTTGAGGATCCTTAAGTCTAATTGACTTGAGGAACCTTGAGTTAAAAGTTTTGTGGTATTTGCCTAGGCTAGCACCAAGGGCAAAATACCCGTGCACTCAAGGCGTAGTCTTGCCGTTGAGTTTTGGCTTTGGTGTGTGCACCTTTGGAGGCCACACACTTAAGTGGCTCTTTGGAACGTGGAAGAGCTTGCTGAGTTCGAGAAAAGCTTGTAGATTGGAGGTAGGACTGGATGAGTCTTCGGTTCAAGTAAGTCTTTTTCTTTCTTTATTTTAATTAGAGTTCTTATGATAGTTAGCATATTTAGGTTTATGTTCTTTGCATGTTTTATGAGTTTTTTATGTTAAGAATATATAGTAACATGCTTAGGCTTGTAGTATAATCAAAACAAATGGGTTTTGGGCATAGGGATAGCGGCATCATAATTTTAATTTTTTATTTTCCGCTGCGCACTCGTGGCCGCTTCCAACATCCAAATAAGCTAATTATCTTATCAAAATGATGATTCCAGCTTCGGGATGCTTTTTTAAGTCCATAAATAGATTTCTGGAGCTTACAAACCTAGTTTGAAGTCTCACTGGATAAAAAACCCTCTAGCGGCTCCATATAGATATCCTCATAGAGGAATCCATTTAGGAAAGCGGTTTTCACATCCATCTGTCATATCTCATAGTTATGATATGCAACAAATGCTAAAATAATCCTAATAGATTTTAGCATGGCTACTAGAGAAAAAATTTCCTCATAGTCAATCCTATGACATTGAGTGTAATATTTCGCTACCAGTCGGGCCTTAAAGATTTCCACCATTCCATCGAGCCCTCGCTTCCTATTATAAACTCAACCAATAGGTTTAACTTCTTCAGGAAGTTCAACTAAGTCCAGACTTGATTTTCATGCATAGAATCCATCTCGGATTTCATGGCTTCCTTCTAGTTTCCCGAATCGATATCCAATATCGCTTATTTATACATAGTCAGATCTGTTTCCTCCAAGAAGAGAAAATCAAGGCTCACATCAAAAGTTAAAAATAATCTCTAAGGAGACCTTGATATTTTATTCGACTTACGTAGGACCTGTGTTGTAGATCTTTCACATAGTTGGATCTCATATTTCATCTCAGGTTCCTTACTGTTGGGATCAAACTCACTAAATTCAATCTTTCTACAATTCTCACTTTCTCTCAAAGATTCATTTTCAAGAAAATTGGCAATGTGAACAATAAATACATTTCATTGTTCAGAATCGTAGAATTAATATCCCAAAGATTTTTCAGGATATCCAACAAACCTATATTTATAACCCCTGGTTGCTAGTTTATCCCGCTGCATAACTCTAACGTATGCTGGACAACCCCAAATCCTTAAATATCTAATTCTTAGATTTCTACCGAACCATGTCTAATATGAGGTTGAAAAAACTACTTTCGATGGAACTCTATTAAGTATGTGGGCAGCAGTTAAGTAAAGCATGACCCTAAATGTAATATGAAAGATCTGTATAGCTCACATAGATCGCGCTATATCCAATAAAGTATGACTTCTCCGCTCAGACACATCATTGTGTTGAGGAGTTCCTGGTGGGTTATATTAGGCGAGAATTCAATTCTCCCTTAAATAACTTCTGAATTCATTGCTCATAAATTCACCACCTTGCCACTGGGCTCATAAATTCACCACCTTGCCACTGGGCTCTTGGCCTAGTGGTGGACTTGTGCTCTCCCAAATGAGAGAGCACAAGTTCGACTCCCTGTAATAGTAGGGAGTCAAAAAATTTCTCTCAATTTGAGAGTTGATTATTCTCCTCTTGGTTGGAGTAGAGTTCTCCCCATATTTGAGTGGGAGTTAATGTTTCATCTTTAGTAGACGTAGAATTTTAGATGTACTTCATTGTTTGTATTCAATATTCCAGTAGACTTGTATTGTAATAAAAAAAAATTCACCATATTGATCTAATCAAAGGCACTTGATGAATTTACTGGTTTGTTTTACTATTTCATTTCAGAATATTTTGAATTTGTCAAATGTTTCCGATTTATAGGCATATTCATATCTTGACTTATCATCCGTGAAAATCACGAAATATATATAAACAACATAAGCAGTATGATTTAATGGACCACACACATCGCTGTGTATTAGTTTCAACAAATCTTCAGCACGGTGTCCAACACCAAGTAATGGGGCATTTGTCATTTTCCCTAAAAAAACATGACTCAGAAATCAGATAAGGATCTAAGGTAAGATTTTCAATCAAACCATCCTTAACTAATTTTCATAGACGTTTAACACGTATGTGGCCTAATCTCATATGTCATGATTCAGTATTATTTAATTCAGATCTTTTACTTGTATTTTCCTCTATATTAAAGGCATCTCTATATGTTTCCAAACCATGGTGACCATTAGATAAATAACATTGTCTTTATCATATAAACATAAAGCACAATTTAAATGTTTATTTTATATTATTCTTTATCTAATATTGGCTAAGATATTATCTATCTGATAAGAGAAGATATATAAAAACAGTCATGTAAATCTAATTTATATTTATTAGGGAGATCTAGAATAATTGTTCTTATGGCTTCGACATCCAATGTCTCGCTATTGCCAACTCTAAGCTAGATCTATCATATGTTTAGCCTTCTTTTAACTCTTATGGAGTTTCAAATATGAGTAGGACTACCGGTATCTAACACCCAACCACTATTTGCATCTAAGGCTAATGAGATATCAATAATAGGAAAAATACAAAGCGTGCCTGGGGTTACTGCTTTTCCTTTCATCTCTGGACAATCTTTCTTCTAGTGTCCAGACTTTTTACTATGTAGACATGTACACGAGTTACAAGTAGTCTAGCTGTTTATTTCTTGGAATCTTTCTTCTAATATCTCATTATAATCTTCTTAGACTTTCTAGAAATATTTGAAGAGTTTGCTCTATCATGGAGGTATAAAGTGGGATTCTCTTTCTTCAAATCATGTTCTTCCAAGTGAAACATACTATGAATTTCTTCATATGCGGCTTGCATCAAATGCATCACAAAGCCAACATATATATCAGGTAAAGAAGATAAAATCAGATATTGGCCTAGCCAACCATCTATCAAAATGTCATGTTGTTCCATATATCTGATCTAATCAATCATGTTCTAAACATGAATGCTAACCACTCATTTATTCTTGAGCGTAGCATGAAATAACTCCTTAGACCTCTGATATATCTCAATTTCTTGATTTCATTCGAACAACTCCTTGAGTGCTCTCATAATGCTCCAAGCATCTGGTATATCTACGTACTTTCTAAGCAAATTAGAAATAAATTCGATAGACATTGGATTGAGTGTAACATATTGTTGGAAAATTATGACCCATAGCATCATTATTTGTACAGAACATGGTGTTGTTGTACAAATTAACTATGTGACAAAGGAAATTGCTCTTTTATCATTTGTAATTAGATTACCGGGATATATAAATGATAAAAGTCCATATGATTAGTTCTGGATTAATAAGATATGAGACAATATTAATCCACTAAGGTTTAATCATTAAAATATCCCTAATCGTAGTATTATCGAGATTGGACATCGATAATGCATAATAGACTAATATTGCACTTGTGCGCGTTGTGGGAGCATAACAACATAATTCTCATATATTTAAGTATTGGATACTTATGCAAGTGTAATAGGAGGTTGTGTTTACCGATGATACGGAAATAGCTTCGCTCTGGATAGACCCCTCGGAATTCCATTGGTAGTATAACTATGTGTCTATGGAAGTCCGAATTAGGGTAGGTGTGGACAACAGGACCTGGGCGACGCCGTTTCTAGGCTCGCGGCACTAGTTGGGAAATACTAAATAATATGGAGTCGCCACCCGGTGTGAACCGGGACAAAGATTTAAGGCCGCACTCACCCCTCGCAAGGGAAGACCTCAAACCATTGGGTTCGGAATGGTCCCTTACTTATGTCACTTGTAATGAAAGGATTTATGTAATAATTTGATCAAGCTTAAGTAACACTTATTTCCAAGAGTATCATGCTTCTAAATTTTCATATGCAAAATAAAACTTATGTACACATTTCACCTATATCTTACATTTAAACTTGCATGCTTAACATATATCAAAATAGCAACAAACATACAACTTCATTTGCATATTACATTCAGGAAAACACAAGCACCAATATTAACCATACAAGCACACATATGGGCACTTTTCAAGTGGTACGTGGAGTTGTGTCCCAAGTACAGACCGCACTACCGTCCATTCGGAATCGCTACGGAATTTACGTCTGGGTTTCCATCTGATATACCGCAAGAAATAATACTCAAATGTTATCACGGCATAAGCATATGGATTGTAATACATTAATATATTTGTATTCATACATGTGGGGATAGCTACTAGGAAAAATATGCATGAAATCTAATGAAGAGGACTCAGTTCAGTGGGTGCGCGTTCGTGTAGCGTTCGTAAACGCGTTCGAACGGTAAACAGAAGGTCGCGTTCGTATGGCGTTTGATAACGCGTTCGAACAGAAATGAAACAGAATGCTCCCGTTCGTATGGCGTTTGTTAACGCGTTCGAATGGAAATGAAACAGAATACTCACGTTCGTGTATCATTTGTGAACGCGTTCGAACAGAAATGAAACAGAATACTCACGTTCGTGGGGCGTTTGTTAACGCGTTCGAACGGAAATGAAACAGAATGCTCTCGTTCGTATGGCGTTTGTTAACGCATTCGAACGGAAATGAAACAGAATGCTCACGTTCGTGTGGCGTTTGTGAACGCGTTCGAACATAAGTAAGGCCTGATGCATGCCAAGGCAAAATACATGCGCGTTCGAGTTGCGTTCGTAAACGCGTTCGAACGGGAACAGACCTGATGCATGAAATGGGACGCAATACATAAACGACAAAATAAAGGGGGCGCGGCGAAGTACTGCCGTAAAGGTGGCCTTTTGGGGCTCTTGATCTCTCAAAGAGAGGACCTTTATACCAACATACTAAGCCCATACGCTCGACTGAATCATGCATACATAGAATGAAAAGCAATAATATTAAACATAGTGTGCCCGATTGAACGTATCTTGTATCCAACCGAACACACATCAACCGGCGCGGCAAAGCCTCGTGGTAAAGGGCTTTAGCCCCTCCCCATAGGGGATCTCACATCGCACTTACTAAGCCCATGCGCTCGGTTGAATCATGCATACGAAAATAAAGACAATCATATCAAACCAAGTATGTCCGATTGAACGTATTTCGCATTCAACCGAACACACATCAATCGGTGCGGCAGAGCATCGTGGTGAAGGATTTTAACCCTCCAATTAGGGAACCTTTCATCGCACTTACTAAGCTCATGCACTCGATCGTATCATGCGGGAATAGACAACATGCAGAATTTAAATAACAAGAATTAAATAAACCAAAACAACACAAAACAAGAGAAGGGGCCGTTTACTCAAGTGGTATGTGGAGTTGTGTCCCAAGTACAGACCGCACTACCATCCATTCGAATTCGGCTACGGAATTTACGTCTGGGTTTCCATCCTATATACCACAAGAGACGACACTCTTCCATTCATCCAATACCCACAACACACATCATACACACAACAAATGCCACAAATACAGAAAATGTAATCAAAATAAATAACCAGAAATTAAATAAGAATAAGTGTGAAAGATACCCTCAGGTCTAACCTTTTAAGCTGTCTCTCGGACTCGCGTTCCACGAAGATCGAAATGGGGTAAAGCTCCGCAACTTTTCTGGTTCACTGGTTTGCCTCTTCCTTCGCTGTTCGGCCACTTAAGCTACTGTTCCGACTCCATTTTGCTGCTGTTTCCTTGTGGTTTTGCTGCCGCTTCCTCTTTGTCATCTGCTTACTGTTTGTGGACTGTTTTGATATTCTTTTTGGTGTGGTTTTGTGTGGTTATTTCAAGGATTATAAGTGTAGTTTATGTTACTGTTTTAAGGGGTTTTAGGGACTGTATTAGGAGTTGTTTAAGCTGCTGTGTTTGGTGTGATTTTCGGTGATGTGTGGAGGTTTAAAGGGGCTGATTTTCGGTGGTGGTCAGGGGTTGTTTTGGTGTAATTTTCGGTGGTGTGAGGGTAAGGATCCAGGGAGTGATATGCTTGTGATGTCTAGTATTTCTTGCTATAATTCTTGTGTGAATTGTGTGTATGAGCTAGAGAGATTGGAGAGAAGGGGTGGCTAGGTTATGGGTTGTTTATATAGAAGAGAGCTAGGGGTTGCCCTTGTCTCACAAGGAAAGGATTTTGGCATTCAATTAGGATTTCCAAGAAAGGCATACACAAGATTGAGGGGGGACAAAATATTTTAAATTAGGAAGTTGTAATATTTAATTTGTGTTGGTTTAGGAATGCAAATATTTTAGATTGGTAATTATCTTATTAGATTAGGAAGTCAAATATATGATTGGCTTTAATTGGTTAGGATTGATTTTAATTAGGTATATCTTCTTTTTAGTTTTAGTATATAATATATTTGATTTGTCTAAGTTAGGCATGATTTTATTTTATGTTTTATTTAATTGGTAAATGATTTAAATATTTTATTTAATGTTTAATTTTTAATATTTATATTTATTTATTTAATTTGGGATGTGTTTTATGGGCTTTGGGGGCTAAATGGGCTGGGGTGCGAGGCTAGCAGCAAAACCAGAAACCCCGACGCCGTTCGAACGCCAATTAGAACGTGGCACGAACGTCCGCAATCTGCACGAGGTTCGAACGAAGTAACGAACGCAGCACCAACGAAGACAGTGAACTTGTGGAATGAACTTGATGACATACTTATTCCGAATTTCCCCTTCCGACCTCCGTTTCCCGCAATATCCTTAGCTAAAAAAGGTAGTGCCTCCAATTGAGACTCATCATCGGGTTTCACATGCGAAAATGCAATGCCTACAGTAGGTGTATTTGGTCTTAACCTGAGACTTACATCGCTAATACTTGCGACAATCAATATACTTTGGTTTTGGTCGTCCAGGGCTTTAACAGGTTCTGTGTACGCCTCTTCTGGGTATATTGAGAATCGTAGTGTAGTGGGTGTGATGTCAAGATGGAAGTATCACTTCAGTCATATGGAGATGATGATCACGTAGGATACGGAACTGGTGCTCTTATATGCTGCAGCTATCGGGATAATATGACTAGGCCATGTTTATCCGATTATAGAGACTAGTTACCAGAGATCCGATATGTGCTTCGTATGGGGCAGACACAATTCCAGCCTCAGGCCTAGCACGTGACATCCGATACTGGATCGCAATACGCAATACTATGCATACTACGCCTGATATAGATTACATATTCCTTTAAGAATATTTCTGGAGAATTGGGTAGGCACGATGCTTTACTAGAAGTCAACCATGTCTTGTAAATCGGTAAAAACGTAGTTCTAGGTACGTACATGTTCGGATAGTCCGACGACCGGATTTACTGCCAACATATCTAGGGATCTCATGGGTCGCTTCCCGAAGATTCACCGATGAAGTATGACTCGAGCATAATTAATCTGGGATTAATTATAAGAGAGAGAAAATTAATCTAGGATTAATTACGGAGATATTTTATTTGGGATAAAATATTATTTAAAGAGAGAGAACGATTAATTTGGAATTAATCGATAAAATAATATATTTGATATATTATACGAAATTAGATTTCGACGCGGAATTAAAATTAGATTTTAATTCGGGCAAACGAGTTAATTTAGAGTTAATTCGCTAGCGACGTGAATAGTAATTTTGCTAGGCATAATTATTTAATTAAATATGATTTAATTACGTCGCAACAGAAAGTTCGTTAATTCGGAATTAGCGAACCCGATCCCGGAAGTGTTTGCGGGACCACTCGCATTTTGAATCAAGTGGGGCTCATAAGTCACATCACGCCTCACATCATTAGTCATTCTTCTGATGGAAGTCACATCAACTTTGAGTGATGTGATGTATGTCACTTTTAGTGATGTGAGTTGTTGAAAGGCTTTAATGCCTTGTACCATTTTGGAAAGTGGTAAGTTGTATTAGATTTTTGAAATCCAATACACACAACACAACATTCACTATCTCTCTTTTCTTTTCTTCATGATCGAAACTCTCCCCATTTTTTCTCTTGTTGTTGCCGTGAGCCTAGGGCTCATTTCTTCATGATTTTGTTGCAAAATCTCAAGAGCTAACACTCAAAGGAGTCTCATAAATGTGATAGGGAAACCCATTCATGAGCATGGAATCCACACACAAAGCTTGGAGCTTGGAGATCAAACATGGAGTACAAAAAGGAGGCATGGCCGAGAGCTTCAAGGAGCAAAAATTTTGTTTGTGTTCTTCGCATCGCAAAGCCGATCAAAGTGAGTATTTCCGCAACTTTACTTTATTGTATTCGCACATTTCATAGCTTGATATAATCTTGGTTTGACCTAGAAAATCCAACAATGGTATCAGAGCCATGATTAAGCGTGAAATTGGAATTATGGTTCTTAACTTTAAATTTGGGTAATTTGATTTGAGCATGATTTGATGAAATTGTTTGTTTGAATATGCTTGAATGATGATAACTTAGAGTTATGCATGATCAATTTGATGAAAATTGAATTGGATTATTTTTTTCCCCAATTTTTGGCTTGGCCGAAGAGTAGTATGCCCTAAAGTCATGGTGATTTTTATTTTTTTTTGATCATTGGATGAATTGAAAGACTTGGGATAAATTGATTTAGGATTTAATTGGATTAAAATCGAAATCAGATTTAAAATCCCCAAATTACCGTGACCTATATAGTATGGAAATGAATTGATTTTTTGATTCAATAATGTTGTACATGTGTTAATGATGATTAGCATGATGAATTATGTAAATTGACATTTTGGAAATGTTAATTTGAATAATTAATTATGGCTATACACTTTAATTGATTTATTGTGATAGTTGGAATATTGTGATTAATTAATTGAGCTTAATTTGGAATTGGGCTTTTAAAGTTGTATTTGGGCTTAATGGGCTTGGTTGGGCCAAGTTTGGTTTAGGTTAATTGGTTGGATCCAAATTGGCCTAAAACCATTTCCATAAAGTCCAAATATGATTAAATGGGCCTTTAAAATTTTAATTGGGCCTAAATGGATTTTTGGCAAATGGTGATTCCTTATTGGCCTTTGGTTGCCAAAGTCCATGCCTTATAAATTAATTGAAAGCCCATTGGACTTTAATTAAATTGACATTGGATGTTAATTGGGCTTTGAGACCCATAATGATTAGATTTAGAATCTAAGTCGAAAAGGCTCATTAATAAAGTGTAATTATTTAACTTAGAATTAAATAAATAATTAGTATTGAATACAAATTAAATTGAATTTAATGTTGTAGTTTAATATAATTCAAGAATTCGTACTTTGAGTACTTATTCTTAAAACGAGTTGGACTCGCGCAAATCAAATCGTTGTTTGAACATTGGATGGTCATTAATTTCATATTAATTAATTAATTAGATTGATTGATAACATGCATTGTGTGAATACATGGATGTGATGTATGAATAATGAATATCGGATGGATATTAGATGGGTGAGGCAATTTTGGAAATTGTTGTAATAAATTTAGAATTTATTAAATTGACCTGCGTGTCCAGCCTATTACCTCTTGATTCTTTGTATTTCTCTTCTCACCTATTCCCCTCAATGTATATGAGGTTTCTTTAGAAGTGTTATGTAATCGGGTAGAAGTAAGATTTGTGCTAGCAGGAGAGAGGAAATTGAGAGATTTGTTCTAGGAACAAGTTGTTTTAAATATCCATCTGCATATCATTATTAATTTATTTATCGCGCCTTATTATGCTTTTAGAATGCATGCTTAAGGGTGTATGATAAGACCTAATCAAAGATAATTAATTGGTTGCCAATTACGCGAAAAACCCTCAACATATATTAATCGTTTTCCTTCCATTGAATGATTCATTCTCAAGATCCAAGATTGGAACTGGTTTGTTGGCCAAAGTCAAGACCTTTGTCCATCGCGGATGTGTTTGAATCATGAAGGCTTTGTTCCATATCGCATGTCTTGTCCAAGTTGTGATTTATTGGCCAAAGTCAAGATCACTTCTTGTCCATCGACATCGATTACGAAGCTTTCCAAGGTCAATGGGTCCCGCTTAACTGGAATCATTAAGTTTGTTGTGCCAAAGCCAAGGCTTAGTTGATTTAGAGGAAAAAGGTTAGGGAATATATTGGATATATTGGCATATATTAGATATATGTTTCGGACTTGGATGTCCACCTACTGGATCTAGGAATTGGATGAGATCCAATTGATCTTAGAGATCTACCTAGTTAAATATCATACAGCTTGTTGGCCAAAGTCAAGGTTGTTTGTTATTTAACGGGATCCTAGCCCACTAGGAAACAAGGTTTCCCGAGTACTCAACAGAGGGTTAGAGGCTCGCCGAAAAATAGTGGGAGGCAAGTATTAAATTTGCAATTTCGTTTAGATATTTTCCAATACGCGCTCATTTCAATTTTCGTCATTAATTTAAATATATTAGTTGGACTAATATTTAATCGTTGTTTTAATTAAACAGTTGGACTGTATTCAAACTACTTCAATTTATAGTTGATTATATAATTGGATTATAGTAATCAATATATTTGAATTTAACCAATCAAATTATAGTTGATTATATAGTTAGACTATAGTAATCATTATATTCAATAGTACCCGTAATCGTTGATTGGATAGTTGGACAATAGTAATCAAGATAACTGAAAGATTAGTGTTTAAAACATAAACCTGGGTGAAAATGTCTTTAAACGGCTTTAATTTTCAGATTGGGAATAAAACCTCATGATAGTCCTGGGAATTAAAAAGTTAATCTATTTGATAGAGAAACCTCTTGGGCTTGAGCCCGGAGTTGAGCAAATAGTGGAGCATGAGTTTTGGATGACTCATGGTGATGATAACTTTAATGCTCAATCATTTATGCTAGATGCAATGACACTTTAATTTCATTGTCAAAATTAAGGATTAGATCTTTGTGCCATGATGATGAAATTAAAGATCGTCATAGATTTATTCTTAAATCTTAGAAATACAAATTGCATAAGAAACTTTTTAGCTCGTGTATGTCAGAGGGTACATCTGTCGAGCACTAGGTGTCGCAGATGATTGCTGGCATCGATCAGCTAGGTTAGCTGGGCATTACCTACGTGGCTGAGACTGCCAAAGATTTGATCTTATAGTCTCTACCCAAAAGCTGGGGCAGGTTCATTATGAACCAAGAGTAAACTCTTGGAGAGTTGATGACTATGCTCAAGGAGACAAAGCCAGAGCTTCTAAATGGGCAAAGGCAAAATCATCAAAGTCTTATGGGAAGACAAATGACATATCCCTAGATGTCTGCCTAAACTGTGGCAAACGGGGTCACTGAAAGCGTGACTGCCGTATGGACTAGGTAGACGTGAAGGAAGAGAAGACGGGCAAGGCTCCGGCTTCAAGCATGTTTTTCATAAACATGTTCACTATTAGTTTCAAAATTGGATTTTTGATACTAGATGTGGTACAAAAGATATGTAATGATGTGCGGAATCTTCTGATTAGCAGAATACTGACTTCATTTGAGATTGATCTGCGAATTGAAAACGGGACGAGAGTCGCTGTTTTAACCGTAGAATCCTAAGTTTAGGAACTACTTCGAGTAAATACTTAAATTAGGAAACTGTTATAATGTAACTAGTTGATTAGAAATATTATCTCTATATCAGAGTATAACTCGTTGCGGGTATACCTTTATATTCTAGAATACTAAAGTGTTTTATTTTATAAAGATGATATTGAGATTAAACACATTAGATGTGAATAACAGTATTTATATTTTGAATATAAATGAATCTCGAACGTATAACATGACAAACAAATAGCTCAAACTGAATTAATCAGATGAGACTTATTTGTGGCATTATTGTCTGGGACATATTAAACAAGACTCGTATATCACACTTTTGAAGAGTGAGTACTAGGACGGATTTGATTCTAATCAAATGATGTCTACGAATCTAGTTTATTAGGCAAAGTGCCTAAAACACCTTTTACTTGGTAAAAGTACAAGTGCCACCGATCTGTTAGCCCTCGTTCATAGTGACGTAAGTGGGCCCATATCTAGCTACTCTAGAGATAGATGTGAATACTTTGTAACCTTTACGGATGTGGCATCGCGTTATGGTTATGTGTTTCTTTTTAAACACGAATCGGAAACTTTTGATAAATTCAAAGAGTTTCGACACGAAGTAGACAGATAGATCGGCTAAAATATTAAACCGTCATGGTTAGACCATTGTGGAAAATACTTAAGCAATAATTTTCTCGACTATTTGAAAGAGTATGGTATTCTTTCACAGTGGACTACTCACGGAACACCTTATTTTGACGGTGTGTCCGAACAGAGAAACCGAATTTTGTTGGACATGATAAGGTTACTTATGAGTCGCTCTGAGCTACCATTTTCCTTCAAGGGATATGCATTAAACAGTGCAATACTTATTTTGAATAAGGTTCCATAAAAATCTGTTTGACAGACTTCATATTAGATATGAACAGGAAAGAAACCGAGTTTTTCTCACTCCTGGAGATTTGGGAATGCTGGGCATATGTTTGGATGATTCCAAACTAAAACCCAAATCGGATAAGTGCCTAATTTGTAGGTTATCCTAGGGTAACCAAAAGTATAGTACTTATACAACTCACAAGAGAACAATGTAATTGTTGCTCGCCATGCGGTTTTCCTAAGAGAAATACCTATATGCAGTGGTAAGTGAGAGGAAAGTAAAACTCGATGAAAATCAGAGTAATTGTTCCAGACACCGAGTCCTTAACGGAACACAAATAATTCATCAGGGATGAAATTGTACCATAATCTTCGAATACACAAGAACCGCGCAAGTCGGAGAGAGTCAGAAAACAACATGGGAGGTATGGGTTTCTGATCTCACCTCATGTAGATGTCAATCTTATTGAGGAAGACGAACCGACTACGTACGAGGAAGTGATACAAGGTATCGTCTCCCTATTATTGAAAAGTGTTATGAAGTCCGAAATAGATTCCATGTATACCAACCAAGTTTGGACACTGGTTTTTGTACCGGAAGGCATTGTGCCTATAGGTACTATATAAGTCTTCAATGAAGACATACATGGATGGCAACAAACCAACGTACAAAGCTAGGCTTGTAGCAAAAAGGTATCGTTATCAACATTGTGTCGATTATGACGAAACCTTTATCTGTTGCCATGGTTAAATCCATTCGGATAATGCTTGCTGATGCTACATGTTTCATTTATGAAATATGACAGCTAAACGTCAAAACCGCTTTCCTTAAACGGAAACCTTTTGCAGGATGTTTACAACAACCTGACGATTTTTTCGTACCTAAATAAGCAAACAAGGTTTGCAAGTTAATTCGATCCATTTATGGATTGTAGCAAGCATTGCGTTCTTGGAACTATCGTTTTGATGTAATCATAATGGTTTATGATTTAATTCAAAACGAAAATAATTCTTGTGTATATAAGGAGGTTAGTGGGAGCGCACTGGAAATAATTGTCCTATATAATGATGACATATCATTTTTTGGAAATGATATTCCCATAATACAATCGGTGAAAGCTTGGCTTTCATGAAAATTCTCCGTAGAATATTTGGGAGAGACAACCTTTTTTCTAGGAATAAAGATCTACTAGGATAGATCCAAAAGTTGTTGGCACTCTCCGAGAAATCGTACATTAAAAGATATGTACGCAACCTGGTGTCTCATATGCTTTGAGCATATGGAGTCACAATCAAGCCAATTCAAGTGATAGTCAGTAGATTGATGTTAAGAACATCCTTTTGTATCTTAGATGAACTAAGGATGCTTTCTTATGCTATGGAGGAGGAGAACTTGAAGTGACTGGTTCACCGACAATAACTACATAGTATAATAATAAAGGTACTATATAGTTTGAACAACGGAACAGTGAGCTAGAAATCTTCCAAGTAAGAAAGTGTTGCCGTATAAACAACAAAAGCGGAATATTGATGCAGCTGAGGCAGCAATAGAAGAACTTTGGATCTTAATAATCCTAATTAGATTAGGAATAGTTCTGTTAGCTGCTGAGCTAGGCTACAGCATAGGCTAAATAATTAATGGTCTCATCAACGATCCAAGTATATACTTCAACTATTCATCTGATTCGTTCGGATCATACATCGTGGCGATGTGATGATCGAATAATCGCATCAGAGATAACTTTGTAAATCAGCTGACTAAAGCAGTTTCTCAGCAGAAGTTTGAGCGAACCGTACATAGTTCAAGTGTAGGACACTTGAGTGATTGGCTATAGGCCAAGTGGGAGATTGTTGGACAATTGTAACCCATAGCATCACTATTTGTACAGAATATGGTGGTGTTGTACAAATTAACTATGTGACAAAAGAAATTGATCTTTTATCATTTGTAATTGGATTACCGGGATATATAAATGATAAAAGTCCATATGATTAGTTCCGGATTAATAATATATGAGACATTATTAATCCACTAAGGTTTAATCATTAAAATATCCTTAGTCGTAGTATTATCGAGATTGGACATCGATAATATGGAATAGACTAGTATTGCACTTGTGCGCGTTGTGGGAGGATAACAGCATAGTTCTGATATATTTAAGTATTGGATACTTATGCAAGTGTAATATGAGGTTGTGTTTACCGATGGTACGGAAACATCTTCACTCTGGATAGACCCCTCGGAATTCCATTGGTAGTATGACTATGTGTCTATGGAAGTCCGAATTAGGATAGGTGTATTTGGTCTTAACCTGAGACTTACATTGCTAATACTTGCGACAATCAATATACTTTGGTTTTGGTCGTCCAGGGCTTTAACAGGTTCTGTGTATGCCTCTTCTGGGTATATTTCAAAATCGTAGTGTATTGGGTGTGATGTCAAGATGGAAGTATCACTTCATTCATATGGAGATAATGGTCACGTAGGACACGGAACTGGTGCTCTTATATGTTGCAGCTATCGGGATAATATGACTAGGTGATGTTTATCCGATTATAGAGACTAGTTACCAGAGATCCGATATGTGCTTCGTACGGGGCAGACACAATTCCAGCCCCAGGCCTAGCACGTGACATCCGATACTGGATCGCAATACGCAATACTACGCATACTACGCCTAATATAGATTACATATTCCTTTAAGAATATTTCTGGAGAATTGGGTAGGCACGGTGCTTTGCTAGAAGTCAATCATGTCTTGTAAATCGGTAAAAACGTAGTTCTAGGTACGTACATATTCGGATAGTCCGAAGACCGGATTTACTGCCAATATATCCAGGGATCTCATGGGTCGCTTCCCGAAGATTCACCGATGACGTATGACTCAAGTATAATTAATATGGGATTAATTATAAGAGAGAGAAAATTAATCTAGGATTATTATGGAGATATTTTATCTGGGATAAAATATTATTTAAAGAGAGAGAACGATTAATTTGGAATTAATCGATAAAATAATATATTCGATATATTATACGAAATTAGATTTCGACACGGAATTAAAATTAGATTTTAATTTGGGCAAACGAGTTAATTTAGAGTTAATTCGCTAGCGACGTGAATAGTAATTTTGCTAGGCATAATTATTTAATTAAATTTGATTTAATTACGTCGCAACGGAAAGTTCGTTAATTCGAAATTAGCGAACCCGAGCCCGGGAGTGTTTGCGGGACCACTCGCATTTTGAATCAAGTGGGGCCCACAAGTCACATCACGCGTCACATCATTAGTCATTCTTGTGATGGAAGTCACATCAACTTTGAGTGATGTGATGCATGTCACTTTTGAGTGATGTGAGTTGTTGAAAGGCTTTAATGCCTTGTACCATTTTGGAAAGTGGTAAGTTGTATTAGATTTTTGAAATCCAATACACACAACACAACATTCACTATCTATTTTTTCTTTTCTTCATGACCAAAACTCTCCCCATTTTTTCTCTTATTGTTGCCATGAGCCTAGGGCTCATTTCTTCATGATTTTGTTGCAAAATCTCAAGAGCTATCACTCAAAGGAGTCTCACAAAGTTGATAGGAAAACCCATTCATGAGCATGGAATCCACACACAAAGCTTGGATCTTGGAGATCAAACATGGAGCACAAAAATGAGGCATGGCCGAGATCTTCAAGGAGCAGAATTATTTTTTTGTGTTCTTCGCATCGCAAAGCCGATCAAAGTGAGTATTTCCGCAACTTTACTTTGTTGTATTCGCACATTTCATAGCTTAATATGATCTTGGTTTGACCTAGAAAACCCAACACATACCTCAACCGTTCTAATTCCAAGTCAAGGTTGATGTTCATCTCCTACTATAAGAGGTTCAAGACTCATTTATCCAAAAGTCGCGCTAATGATTTTATGGCAGCCATCTATAAGACTACATTTAAACACTAGCAGTACATTGTTCATTTCTATATGAAAACATTAATTGATTATGAAATTTTAAATCTATTAGTGCCCTCCCACTACTTTACATAATTATGTAATCTCCCTTAACAGAAAAATAGAAATTTGATTATCAAAAATTCATAGCGGGAAGTGGATCCCATGACATTTACTCCAACCTCACACTAATGATGATCTCGGTCTTTATAAACTCATTAATTAGACCTCCAAGGTCAATCACTTCATGCGAAATCTAGTTTGGTCCTGAACCATTTCTTATCCTCACATTATTGACGGTCTTGGATTAAGACGTATTCTAGGTGTATAGTTATCAATGGCACTAATAAGCTTCGTATGTACACCTTCAGAATAATAATGGTATTGGGTGACTACATTAACTCATCACATTACATCTAATGTTTTATCGCAGCGACCTAAGTTCTGAGCACTTATACCTTCACATTATCGACGGTCTTAGGCATAAGTAGTAAGAACTCATTCATCTCTATATTGACAAGATGGACCATCCAATAATACTCCAACATTATTAATATTTATTACTTAATCAAAATAATCACCTAATCATGGGAGATTTATGACAATTAAGTCATTAACATGTTTGGGTTAAAATTAAAATTTTAATTTAAAACATGCAATGCATGTCCAATATAACTTATAGATAATTAAATTAAAATACACAGGCATAGATTTAAATACATGTCAAACATGCAACATGTGTTGTGTGGTTAAGCCTTGCTCCTGATACCATTCTGTTGGGGCAAATATAGAACCCATAGGATTGGATCGGTGCCCATGAGTGTATTTTAAAATATTTTATGTAAAATAATATTCTGTTTCAAGTCCGTAGGAAAAAACGAGGACCAAAACGGAGTCCGGAAACTCCGAAATAGAGAAATTGAAATTTCAGTATGCACCAGCGCTACGCGTCGCGACACGGAAGCATGGGCGACTAGACACACCAAATTGCGAGAGTAACTGTGAGAGATGAACATCTCAGCATCGCAACGTATAAGGGTGAGCGTCGCGGCACGCCTAGGTCTGATGCTCGATGTCGCGACGCTGCCCTAGGCAGTGAGCAATTTCAACTTCAAACCAATACTAAACACTTCTAATTTTCTCCTAATACTTCAAATACACCTAAAATCTAATTTTAGCATCATAACCACCATCAACACATGTTATACAGCTAACATACATGAATTATAAAAACATATATGCATTTATTTGAATATAAACACAAACCAATTTAGCCCACTATGAAATGTCTCATTAAACAATTCTAGTTCACCTAAAGGTGGTCAAGTGATTCTAAAATGGTAGCCATAACTCTAAGCTTTAATCTAGAGTTTCAAACTCTAATTAATTTATTCTATAACAAACATGGACATATTTGACCCAATTACAAGCATATTGTGTTTATACTTCCAAAGCATCCTAACACAATTCATTAGCCTAATTTCAACTTAAGCTATGTAATTTTGCATCCAATATATAATTCATCACTATATGTCTCACTAATGAAAAACTCACTAATGAAGAACATAGTTTAGGATAAAATCAAATATTACATAGTAAGCTTGATACAAATATCCAATCTCATTCTCCTTGTTGAAATTGTTGGAGAACTTCCAAGGTTTAGCAAGCTTCAAACCAAGATCCAATCTTGATTCCAATGCAAAAAAGCTTCACTCCAAGATCTAATCTTAATTTCACATAAATGAAATGTTATAGAGATCTTCCAAAACATCTCCAAATACTTCTCTAACTTAGGCTAATTTCTCCAAGAATTACTTGTATTTAGCTTAGCATTCTCAAGCTCATTTTGCTTTGCTTAAGCTTAATTAAAACCTTCCTAAAGCTTGCTATTTAAAGCAAAACTTAGGCAATTTTTAATTAGTAAAAGTTCTAATCAACTTTTATGTGGGCTTAATCTAATTTGTCCAAATATATCTCATTATGTGTGACTAATCACCTTTGTCTGCCACTTTGATTTAATTCAATTAAATCAAGACAAAGATTAGGAAATGAATTAGTTCAATATTTGCCACTTGATTTAATCTAATTAAATCAAGCCAAAAACACTAATAATTATATACATGCAATTACCATAATATCCTCAAATGGTAGAGATAATTATGAAATTACGACAAAGTCTTTGTGTAAATATTAAATTAATCTAATTCATTCAATTAGGTCAAAGTAAATAATCAATTTTATCCAATAACACTTGATTATCTTAGATGATAATTATAATATCGAATATTATCTTTTATCAAAATTAATCGGCTACCCAAGTGCTCAACGAGTACACTTCATATTGAGACTCTCTAAGTTCAGACATGTTTGTCATATAAGCCTAGCTAATATGTACGTAATTCGACCACCTTCGAATTTGAGAAGAACACGAACGACCTTTCTGAACTATACAAGTCGAGGTCATCACATATGTTTAACAATCCATCCGTCATAGGCTATCGGAGTTGTACTTAGGAAATATAGAATACACTGTCAAGTTTTCGAGGCGCATATCCCATGTCGATATGTACACGATTCTTTACAACTGATACGATCCACCCTAGGTGATCGGCTTTGGCCAAAGTCTTAAGAATCGTGACTTACTCATATGAATATCTAAACCTCTTGATTCGCACTTGATTAACGAGTGTATCGGTCCACACCCAACAAACATCTAGAGGCCAGACTATAAAAGGTTTATGACATACATGACATCAAAGTGTGGAGGATCTCACACAAAATCAATGTTATCCTATAGTCAAAGGATAACATATGTTACTCGACTCGAGGAGATTCTTATTGATGGTGGTGTGTACTTCCAACTATTATGAATCACTTGTGAGTCATTCAGTATTCGGTCCAACTAATATCCAAACGTCTATACAAGCTTTCAAAGCTCATGGTACATTGGGTTAAACCAAAATAGTAGCAAACCATAAATAAATAAAATATAGTACGTATCTCATTGGCCTGGTTGGATATTCTTAATAGTAGCCCATATATTCTTATTAATAGGCTGGATAATCTTAATGATAGATCAGATATTCTTAACAGTATGCCAAATATTCTTAATGGTTGGCCGAATACTCTTAATGGAAGGTCGGATATCGACTTATGTCTGGTCGAATATACAGTAAGTCTGATCGAACATACCTTGCTAACCAAACATGAGGGTCAAAAATAGAAAGATGCATAATTAACAGTGAATAAACGAGACATGGCATATATGATGAAAACTATTACGGCCTTGTATATGATCAATCCCCAATGGTACACGGCATCATATCCCAATTGCAAACCATACTTTGATAATTATTCTCGATGATTTGAATGACTGTAGGCTTTATTCCCGACTTTAATAATTGTGGGCTTTGTTTCCAGTGCGAAGAATGGTTACATACTTTATACCTGACTTTGATGATTGTAGGCCTTGTTCACGATGCTCTGAATGTTTGCAGATTTTATTCCAATCTTTGATAATTGTGGGCTTTATTTCCGATGCTTTGAAGGGTTACAGGTTTTATCCCCGACTTCGATAATTGTGGGCTTTATTCCCGACTTTGCTGATTATTGGACCTGCAAGTCCTCTGATGCCTCAATTAGTTGTGAGATACCTCGATCTCTTCTATGATAATTGATGAACCCTCAGGTCCTCCGATGCCTTGATCGGTTTGAGATAACTCTATCTCTATTGTCATAGTTGTTGGACCTTCGCCCTTCGATGCCTTAATCAGTTTGAGATGTCTTGATCGGTTTGAGATGGCTCGATATTTATTGTCTTAGTTGTTGGACCCTCGGCCTTCCGATGCCTCGATCCCTACTGTCATAGTTGTTAGACCATCGGCCCTCCGATGCCCCGATTGATTTGAGATGCCTTCATCTATACTGTCATGGTTGTTGGACTCTCGGCCCTCCGATGCCACGATCGGTTTGAAATGTCTCGATCTCTGTTTTCATAGTTGTTAAAACCTTGATCCTCAAATGCTTCAATCAGTTTGAGATGCCTCGATCCCTAATGTCATAGTTGTTGGACCTTCGGCCCTATGATGCCTCGATCGGTTTGAGATGCCTTGACTGGATGAAGTATTTCGACCTCTGTATCTTCTTATAAGCGAACCATGCCCCCATTATTATCTTTTATACGGGCTTTTCCCCCAATTCTCCCTTTCATGTGGGCTTCGACCCCAGTTTTATGACTTTGGATGCTCTATGTCTCAGAGGCTTCAACTATTGTCTACAACGAAGTGTTATGTACCTTGACCCATTCCTTGGGGGCTCTTGTAGCGTATTCCATTTCTTAGTAGCTTTTCCTCATTGTTTGTTCAATTTCCTAAAAAAGAAATGTTATCTTAATGTATATGTGTATGCATGTATGTAATTGACCTTTGATTTTTGGCCCATTATGTGGCATGAGGAAGTGCAGAAATCGTGATGCCCTTCTGTGAAGATATCATCAAGCCTCATCTCACTCTTGCCTAGACTGTCCTTTGAGGGTCGCAAATCATCGATTTCGCTTTCCAACTTCTTTTCATTATGTAATAACTTTTCGTATGTTTTCAAAAGTTTTTCAAAATCCAGTCTCTTTTCAAAGTATGAGCATTGTCTAAATTCAAAATTCAATTCCAACAAAGGTTTCACCTTTCGAATGCTTCTCCGTATGTGTGTGATTTTTTTACAAAGAATTTCGTGTAGCCCAGATTAATTTATATTGGTGTCAAATGTATATTTATGCTAACACTCTAGTTCATTTCATCTTTCTCTTGGTCAATGTAATCTAACATCTAGTTAGGGATGAATAAGATTCTAAAATTTCTCCAAAGTTATTTTTATATAGAGCTTAGCTCCATCCATAGCTTCCTTAAGTCGTCAAATTGCCTTTTGTGTTCAATAATTAAACACATTGAACCATTTATGAACAATTCCTACAGCAATCATATATGCTGTTAAATTTGTACTGTGCACTGTTAACCATTGATTTCGACTTTGTTGTGCGTGACCTTTTGGGTTCCCCTCAAGTTGGACATGAAATGAATCGTGATAATTAATTGAACATAAATTATCCTCCGATCAGATGGTCGTTCGATTTCAATGACCAAGGTTGACATCTAGCAACATGCCAAGGCCCCCAAGATATGAAAGGGTTTGGGGTAAAAATTTATAAAGAATTCTTTGGGTTATATAAGTGCTCCAAAGACAACAAAGTTAATTAAGAATCTGATTTGGGATAAATGCTAATTTAATCTTAGCCGTTGGATCTTAATTTAGTGTTTAATGAGATTATAAAACCCTAATTTACTATTCATATTTTTTTTAATTTATTTATTCCAATTCCCAAAGTGCCCCTATCGTCATTCACTAATCCCTAAGCCACTATGGAACCTCATAAATGATATGTTCAATAATTAAACACATTGAACCATTTATGAACAATTCCTACAGCAATCATATAAGCTGTTAAATTTGTATTGTGCACTGTTAAACATTGATTTCGACTTTGTTGTGTGTGAGCTTTTGGGTTCCCCTCAAGTTGGACATGAAATGAATCGTGATAATTTAATCGAACATAAATTATCCTCCGATCAGATGGTCGTTCGATTTCAATGACCAAGATTGACATTTAGCAACATGTCAAGGCCCCCAAATGAGAAGGAAAGATATATACCCATTATGTATGTGATTTACATATGATATGGTCCATCGCCTCACTGTATCCCCACCTATTGACCTAGGGTACGGAAAATGTCTACTCATATGGTCAAATGTATGATGTTGATAGTGTCATGAATCGTGCTAACCCAAGAATCTCACATGATTCTTTCGTTGCGGCCACAGTCTCAAGCACTGATCATACATATCAACTCGCGAACTGGAATACTACTCTTATAAGAAAATATTATCCGAGAGAGTGGCGATTCTCTGTTGTATCTTTACAAACTTCATGTGTTTCAACAAATGACCCAATTATACCCTTATGACCGGATCTTTTGAACCAGGGAAGGAGAATGTCAAGTTATTTGATTCACGCATAAGATTGTAAAGACCTCAAGTCTAAGGACTAGTCATACAATCGATACATGAAAGTTCTCACAGCCACATGGGATAAACACTCCATATGAAAACTTTCGGCGGTCAGTTCGATGGACACGAGCAACTCATGCATCCATGTGATACACCAAGCGGACGGATCTCCGCTAGTAGCCTATGAGATCGGCTACCCCACTTAAGGGCAGATCATATCATCATGCTAGTCTCTCCGCTTTGTGAACGCCCGGATTATTCACAAAATTATGACTAGGAACGTTTGAGAGTAATGATTCCCATTAGGCGTGGAAGACATCATCTTATTACTCCAAGGGATTTATTACAGTGTTTGATGATTCATATAATTTATGTAAGACATGTATAATAAAGATTGCCATTTTATTAATTAATGAAAATATTACAAATACATGTACATATAGCCCATCCATAAGTTGGGTATAAGGCATATCCCTAACAGTAATAGGAGCCCCTAGTTACTCAATAAGTTCACCAACTCAAGTTGTTTTTCATACTCAATATTTGAGTTTTCGTTTGACGCAAAAATACTAATGGGTTTCATGATACTTCTGGTTACTAAACAATTCAAACAACGGAGCAGTTGTCATGGGATTCATCCTTCTATTTATTCTTTTTCTCCTCTATCTTTTCCTTTTTCTTTTCTCCTCTCTATTTCTTTCCTTTTCTTCTCTTTTTTTCCTATATATTTTCCTTTTCTTTGTGTCATTTCCTTAACCTAACATCATCTTAGCCTCAACTTTAAAATAGAGTTAAATGAGTGTCGAGTGTTTTGACCTCTCTGTAAGTTATGCCAGCATAAATTCTTTCTAGATATGTAGTGAAAGTTTTAGCGCTCAATATTTTAGGTGGCATTTTGACGGTGATTCCAAAGTTAAAGAAATATTTTAAGGATTTAGACGTGCTTGTTTTTTTAGAGACGAAAAATTTTACAAAACAAAATTTATTTCATTTAAACAAGAAAAAGCCATTACATGATGAAAAGTAAATATACAAATGCGATGATTTGGAATCCGATTACTGCATGGCCAGTGCTTCTTAGGATATGGTATTCTGCCGGCGTTGATCAGATTTTGTATCTCATGTCCGAGGCGGGCACATTTGTCTATATCATGCCTTGGGGACTGGTGGAAATGGCAGTATTGGTCCAAGTTGAGGTAATGAGGTACTAGGTTTGACAATGATTTTGGATCTAGTGACTCCAATTAGCCTTATTTCTCAAGCTTACTCAAAACCCTGGACATCGATCTTCCGAAGTTAGAGAAATGTCTCTTCTAAATAGTGTTCACTTCTACTATTCCTGAGCCTTCTTCATTGCCTTTCTTATGTTGTTTATGGCTATAGAGCTTTTTGTTTTCTGCTTCTTCTTCTTCTATGTCCATGATGCTCTCCTTCAATTGTTGAAAACTTTTCATCATGGAGGTCATTCTTCTCAGCTTATTATAGATGGAGGGTTTGATACCATTGATAATCATCTTTATTTGGTCCTTCTCTGAGGGTCGTGCCTGCATCTTCAAAAGATGGCTTCTCCAGCGGTCTAGGTATTCTTTGAAGCTTTCCCCAGGCTTCTACGTCGTATTTTCTAAAAAATACCGCAGTGATAGATCTAGTTCTAGATCTGTAACATATTAGTTAAGGAATGCCTCCGCTGGTGTCTTCTAGTCATCTTTTATCTTCCTTGCCAGGTTATGGTACCATACCACCGACGCTCCTTTGAATGACATGCCAAACTATTAGAGCGGATGTGGAACCCCTAGGGTCGGATCGATGCCGCACGCAGCAAAAATGGGTCTAATCCATATATATCAAGCATTGGTATAGTTTAAATTATTTAATAAAATACTATATTTCATTACGAGTGTATAAGAAAAAAATGGGGCTGAATCGGAGTCCGTAAACTTAAAAACAAGCGAAAATACAACCATTTTTTTTTTGTTTTCATTTTGCTTTCTACAATTATGTCTTCAGCTCTCTGGAAATAGAGAGCTGAAGGAATTATGATTTTCAACCCTAAATCATTCCAACCTTTACTAAACACTTCTAAAACATCCAAAATTAATTTTAATTTCAAAACCGACATCAATACTTGTTATAGAATAAAAATTAGGTTTTTCAAAATATCAAATATTTTTACAAAAATATAAATTTATTCTAAATACATACTTGCGTAAATTTTGAATCCAAAATACAAACTAAATTAGAATCCCACAATGAAGTGACTCATGAACAATTCTAGGTCACCCAAAGGTAGTCAAGTGATTCTAGAATGGTAACCTTAGCTCTATGTTATTATCTATAGTTCCAAACTCTAATTTTATGTATATGTCTAACATAAACATTTTGACCCAATTACAAGCATATAATGTTTATACTTCCAAAGCATCCTAACATAATTAATTAGCCTAATTTCAATATTATATATCTAATACATAATTCAACACTATATGTCTCACTAATGAAAAACATAGCTTTTGGAGAAGATCAAACTTATCTAGCAAGGTTGATTCAAAGATCCAATATACTTTTCCTTGTTGAAATGTTTAGAGAACTTCCAAGGATTAGCAAGCTTGACTCCAAGATCCAATCTTGATTCCAATGCTAGCAAGCTTCACTCCAAGATTCAATCTTGTTTTCTCCTACATAAAATGTTGTATAGATCTCACAAAGCTTCTCTAAACACTTCTCCAACTTAGGATAATTTCTCTAATACTTGTTGTATTTAGCTTTCTTAAGCTTTTACTTTGCTTAATTAAAAACTTCATAAAGCTTGCTATTTATAACAAAACTTAAACAATTTTTAATTAATAAAAGTTGTAATCAAATTTTAGGTGAGCTTAATCTAATTGTCCAAATATGTATAATTAGGTGCGACTAATCTCCATTGTCTACCACTTTGATTTAATCCAATTAAATCAAGACAAGGATTAGGAAATAGATTAGTTCAATGTTGCCACTTTGATTTAATCCAATTAAATCAAGCCAAAACCACCTATTATTACTTACTTATAATTACCATAATATCCTCAAATGGTAGAGATAATTATGATTTTATAATTAAGCCATTGTGTAATTATTGAATTAATCCAATTAATCCAGTTTATGTCAAAATAAATAATCAATGTTATCCAATAACACTTGATTATCTTAGTTGATAATTATAATATCAAATATTATCTTTTATTAAAAATTGATAGGCTACCCAAGCGCAACGAGTACACATCATATTGAGACTCTTTAAGTTCAGACACGTTCGTCAAATAAGCATAGCTAATATGTATGCGATTCGGCACCTCCGAATTCACAAAGAACACGAACGATCTTTCTAAACTATACAATTCAAGGTCATCACATATGTTTAACAATCCTTCCATCGTAGGCTATCCGAGTTGTGCTTAGGAAACATAGAATACACCGTTAAGTTTCCAAAGGCGCACATCTCATATCG
>SKCR01019160.1:0-46768 GCA_019454045.1 Zanthoxylum bungeanum | reverse complement strand
TATATATATATATATATCCTATTTAATGAATTTGAGGAATTTACAACAGATATAAGATATAATTAAATTATTATATTGATTATGTAATAGACAAAAATAAAAAATAAAATAAATTGTATCATATGATGTCTCACGAAACAAAGCTTTAATGACTCATGGGATGAGCCATCATTGGTCAAATAATAATACCATGGCCCATTGAATTGGCCATGCTCTCTCATTCAATTAAAATATTCAAGTGGAGCTTTCACTCTTAATCTATGGAAAGTGGCCACGTGCATGGACAAGTTTAATAATTAATTCAAAGTCGTGTATTAGCTTTTTAATTTTGTGGAATTGGCTTTGAAATCCTTGAAAGAGTCTAAACTATGAACCTTTTTAAGTTGTCTATTTCTCTATTTTTTTGTTGGACCCATTCAATTAATAATTTTACTTAACATTAAGCAATTAAAAATGTACAAGTTGAGGCATTATTATAAGATAATGTCAATGTTTATAGGGACGATATTGAGTTTTGAGGGTCATATATGAGTTTTTAAAATATGGTTCATAACGAAAAAAATTGGGATAAGAAAATAAATACTATAATACAACTGGTCTTAAACTTTAGACCCTAGTTTTAAATTAAATTTTGAGATCCTAATTAGTCGTTTATGTGGACTATCTCTAGGATCGACTCTGCTTATTTCAATTATAGCTTATAAAGTATCTAATTAGACTAATTACAAGATAAATGTTATTGCCATTGTCCATAATAATACACGTGGATATCGATTAGTTCAATTGATTATTTTATTAATAGTGAAATTTATAACTAATTGTCTATTTTTTTTTAGCTTCTCAACATGACGTGTTTTAACTTATTATGTTAGGGAAAAGGGCCTACTCGGGATCTAACTAAATTTTGGGTGGCTTGCATTTTTGGTATAATTTTTTAGTAGGCTCGCCTAATAACTCTCATCCAAATTTATTTTTATTTTAAAATTTCCAATATTAAGAAATTTCGAACTCAAAATCTCATTCTTAAAATATAAGCTTGAGACGAACTGATCCCCGCCTCAAAAAAAAATTTTTGAAAGTGGCTTACAATTAAGGTGTTGAATGTTTCCTAATTAGTTTTTTTTTTTTAAAACACAGTAGCGGCTCCATCTTTTGATGCATCTAAAAAAATGCAGTTAAATGGCCTTTGTTTGATGAAATCAAACGGTAACGTTATTTAAATTAGGTTTTGTTTAATAAAATAATTAAATAATACACACTTATTTTAATTTTTAATTTTTAAAAATTTATACTACCCTTCAATTTATAGGTTGGACTTTTTATTTTTTGGAAAATATTATATAGATTGGACTTGAGGAAAGTCAAATTACCATCATGTTACTGCTTATGATTTTTCTAAAATATAGATAGAAATTAAGGGGGGTGTATTCAATTGAGATTTTAAAAGACTATTTATGAATAAATAAGTCCTGTAGATTTTAAAAGACATTTAAAGAATGTAATAGATATTTAAAGAATGTGAAGACTTACAAGATTTTATTAGATTTCTTTTAATCAAGATTTTTTACATATTAGATTTTAAAAGACTTATTTCATAAGAATTTGTAAGATTTGAAAGGACCATTATATTTTTTTTTCCTTTTTTATAACCGATATTATATGGAACGTAACCATAAATAAAAAAAAATTAATGAAAGTCAATTGGTTCAAAATGTCCGAATGTCATTTCTCTGACCTAGGAATATTTTATGAGTTTCTATGACAAAATGTCATTTCTCTGACTTAAGAAGAAAAGATAACACTTCGGGATCAATGATCTTAATAATTGATAAATAATTTTTTCCTTAAATTTGGGTTTTTTTTAAAAAAATAAAATACAAGTAAAAAATTAGCGAGAAAATGAGGAAAAAAATCTTTGTTGTGCTAAATTCATTTTGTACATTATTATCTATCCGAATGAAGAAGTTATGTTGGACTCAAAGAAAATCTATGAAATTATCTTTAAATGTGATAAAATTTTCCTCCTCGAAAATGAAATTCATTAAGAAAAATAGTTGGAGAAATGACATTATCAGTTGCATTTAAAAGAAAGTCATATTGTTTTATTTGAAAGAAAAAAGAAGAATTACTAATAAGCAAGTAATTTATTCACGAAGAACTAACATGTATGTTCATCTTCTATTTTCTAACTAACATGTATGTTCATCTTCTATTTTCTAACACTCAAAAAAATCTTATGTAAAAAGTCTCATGGGTTAGGGTGGGATTTTTTATAGAGTTTGATATTTATAATTTTCACTAAAAAGTCCCACAGAATCACACATATAAAAGAATCCTTCAAAATAATTATGTTTTTCAATACCATAAGACTTTCTATTACTTGTTTAAAATCCTGATTGAATATCACTAGATTTGGATGCACTCTTTAAAAAATCCTAATAGTCTTAATGGAATACCACAAGACTTTTTAGATTATTTAAAAATCTTAATTGAATACCACAAGACTTATTTAACCCAAAAAAGTCTTTTAAAATCTCAATTGAATACACCCCCCTAAAAATATATATTATTTTTTTTGTTAAAACAGAATAACAAATTTTGTTAAGAAATTTTTATAATTTTTTACTACACATATGCATGGATAGTAATAAATAATAAATATTTAGTTTTATATAATTTTTTATTAAATAAATTACATGAGTTTTGGAATTTTGGTAATAATAAAAAAGAGAATATTAAATCCGTCATTTCACAAAAACTAGAAAAAGATTATAAAAAAAAAAAAAAAAAAAAAGAAAGAAAGAAAGAAAGCCTTGATGATCGCACCTACACCGAGAAAAAGAAATTATATTATACCCCAATAAATCATGATATTAATATCTAATTCGAAAAAGATCTAAGAAAAAAATTATATTATACCCCATTGCAGGCAAACCCAAGTAACTATCATGACGCATAGACGTTATGAGGTTGAGAATCCTTTTAATTTCTTCTCTCATAATTGCACTAGTATTTGGACTACAAGTTAAGGTTGATTTCTTATAGTTAATAACATGGCCCGACGCCTCCGTATAACAAACCAATAAGTTCTTGAGGTATTCGCATTCTATGATCTTCGCCTCTACAAACAATAGACTATCATCGGCAAAGAACAGATGAGTTATGGACATTTTCCCAAACTTAACTCATGTAATCTTCTTCTCTATTTCGGTAAGATGGAGGAGTGCCGATAAAGCTTCAACACAAAGGATGAAAAGGTAATGGGAGAGTGGGCACCCTTATCTGAGACCTCTCTCGGGGGTTATTGACCCCTTGATCTCCCTGTTGATGAGAAAAGAGTATCTGGGAGTACCGATACAGTTGTGGACTAGGATTCGCCATTGTTCCGGGAACCCCATCCTATCTAGAACACGGTCAACGAAAGTCCATTCCACTCTGTCATATGCCTTACTGATATCCAATTTAATTGCTACCCCCCCGAACGCCCAGACTTCATGTTCTTCAATCTATGGAGCCCTTCAAAACCCACTATCACATTATCTGAGATCAGCCTATGCGGAACAAAAGCACTATGGTTCTCCGAAACTAGGCTGCTGGGATAGACTTTAATCTGTTAACTGCTGCTTTCGCAATGATCCTGTAAACAACATTTGAGAGGCTAATGGGTCTAAACTGTGTGATGTGCTGAGGATTCTTCACCATTGGGATAAGAACAATGAGGGTGTGATTTAGGGGTTCCAAACTTGCATTATCGTTTAGTACAGCTAGACAGAGCCTAGTGATTTTGGGACCAACTGATGACCAATACTTCTGGTAGAACGCTGCTGGGAATCTATTGTTAGGGATATGCCCAATACCCAACTTGTGGATGGGCTATATATACATGTATTTGTAATATTTTCATTAATTAATAAAATGACAATCTTTATTATACGTGTCTTACATAACTTATATGAATCATCAACATTGTAATAAAGCCCTTGGAGTAATAAGACGATGACTTCCACGCCTTATGAGAATCATTACTCTTAAATGTTCCTAGTCATAGTTTTGTGAATAATCTGGGGGTTCACAAAGAGGAGAGACTAACATGATGATATGATCCGCCCTTAAGTGGGGTAGCCGATCTCATAGGCTACTAGCGGAGATCTGTCCGCTTGGTGTATTACATGGATGCATGAGTTGCTCGTGTCCATCGAAATGACCGCCGAAAGTTTTCATATGGAGTGTTTATCCCATGTGTCTGTGAGAACTTTCATGTATCGATTATATGACTAGTCCTTTGACTTGAGGTCTTTACAATCTTATGTGTGGATCAAATAACTTTGACATTCTCCTTCCCCGGTTCAAAAGATCCGGTCATAAGGGTATGATTTAAGGATTTGAGATTGGCTTTCCAGATCACCCTCGTAGGCATTCTCACACTCCCTAAATCCATGACCAAGAATTCCACAAAAGAAACATAACTCTGGTAGCTTTTCATATTGCACATGTATAATCACCGGTTGGCCCTCATCTTCATGAGTTAATTTAATGAACTTCACTAAAGGTTGTTCCACCTTAATTTGAACTCTGATTCTTATAAACCTCCCTCATGCTTTTGCTCTGTGGCCCATATCAATTTCTTGGACTGCCCCTATCTGACTGCCCAAAAACTTAGCCGCCTTATCATTCAAACACACCACCGGAACATTATGGAGTTGAATCCAAAACTGGGCTTCTTCAAAACGCTGTTGTGAAACCTCTCCCATCCCTCTAAGTGGTGATAGCACTAACATAGAGTTCTCAAAATGCCAGGGACCAGTGACCATAACTCTTCTACGGTCTATAGCACTACCGAATCGGAATAGAAAGATATTCTGCCCCAAAGCCTCAATCTTTTCTTCCTTTGTAGTTCTCCAAGCCAGTTGAATGGTTGCCTTAAAAGCCTCTCTATTCGCTAGTTTGGTATATACAAATTTTCCTATTAGACATAAGCCTAACAGGTCTTTCCCCTCACTCTATAACTCATCTGGAAACTTGATGTCTCCTCCCTCCTCTATGGACAACTCTTTACACAACTTGATAAGCTCTTCCGAATCGACAAGGAATAAACACTCAAAAAATAAAAAAACTTAAGAACAGAGAAGATCCAGGATGAGAGTTAAGAAATTCAACTATCCTTCAGAAAACATAAAGGAACACGAACCAAACACTAAAAAAGTGTAGAAAAAATGAGTAGACTGTACTCAAGAGAAAGTCTTTCACGAAAGAAAGAAATCAATTTCTAAACGGTAACGTTATTTAAATTAGGTTTTGTTTAATAAAATAATTAAATAATACACACTTATTTTTATTTTTTGTTTTTTTTTTTTAAAAAAAAAATTATACTACCTTTCAGTTTATAGGTTGGACTTTTTATTTTTTGGAAAATATTATATAGATTGGACTTGAGGAAAGTCAAATTACCATCATGCTACTGCTTATGATTTTTCTAAAATATAGATAGAAATTAAAAAAATATATTTTTTTTGGTTAAAACAGAATAACAAATTTTGTTAACATATTTTTATATTTTTTTACTACACATGCATGGATAGTAATAAATAATAAATATTTAGTTTTATATAATTTTTTATTAAATAAATTACATGAGTTTTGAAATTTTGGTAATAATAAAAAAGAGAATATTAAATACATCATTTCACAAAAACTAGAAAAAGATAAAAAAAAAAAAGAAAGAAAGAAAAAGAAAGCCTTGATGATCGCACCTACACCTAGAAAAAGAAATTATATTATACCCCAATAAATCATGATATTAATATCTAATTCGAAAAAGGTCTAATAAAAAAATTCTTTCTGAAATTTTTATAAAAATAAAAAAGAAAGTATAAAAGTATAAAATTATTTAATGGAGAAATATTATATAAGCTCCTAACTTTTTTCTATAATTGTCCATGTCATTAATTTTTCATAATTATTCATTAAATCTTTAACGTGGTAACCATCAAAGACTGTTATTATATTTTATATATTTTAATTTTATTATTAAAACAACATGAATCTAAGAAATAATTATAAAATAAATTAGGGGCTTAATAGACATTCTCCTTTAATTATTTTGGTCAATGTTCTTCTCGATGTTCCTCTTGCTCTGACAAGGCGGGTTGTTCAAGTCTAACGCTATACCCTCACACATTTAACCCCACCAACTCCAAATAATTACCTCTCCTACCACCCCGCCTCCTTCCCGGACCCCACCCGCCCCAGCCTAACCTCTTTACACAAAATCCAAAGGCGAAATCCGTCATTTCACAAAAGCCTAGAAAAAATTAAAAAAACAAAAAATAGAAAAAGCGGTTTCTCATTCTTACTACTGACTCGGTATCGGAAGAATGAGACCCGTGGAAGCCTCATTTGTTGTGCTGTTGCGATGTGCACATGACAAGTTTTATAGCAATGGCGAGATCGTGTGAGTTTTATAATACGACGTCGTTTTGTCGCCGATCCTCTCGGCTCCTCCTCCTCCTCCATTTCTTTAAAATATCGCCACTTAAAAATTCATCTCTTCAAACACCTCCCTTTTCGCTTGATCTACTTGCTTCATAGTTTTCGTTTGTTTCTTTTTTCTTCCCCGCTGTTAGCAGGTTCGGATCTCTCTTCCGCATTGTCACTGTCGCCTGCTGCATTGCTGTAAAAATCAAAATCAAAATTAAAATTAAAATTATTTATTTTTTTTGGTTGCGTGTAGGGAAAGATGGCGGAGGTAGGGAAGGTGTTGTACATAGCGGTGGTGGATGAGGAGGAAAGAGGAGAGAAAGCTAACAAAACGGCAGCCGCGGCGTCGTTTCGGTATACGCGTTCCGTTTTGCAAAGTACTTTACAGCTAATGGGCTGTAAACCACGACATGCGTTTAAGGTACAACGTTATTATTATTTTCTTAATTCAGCTGATATTTTTGGCAAATTGTTCTCGTTTTTTTTTTTTTTAGTCAATTATCTGATGCTGGAGTTTGAAACGGTGCGTTTCTGGTTTTAGATTTGACTATGTAGTTTTAATTGTATGGGCTGCTGATCTGAGCTGCATGCAATGTGATCTGCAAAATTTCTCTCATGTTGTATGTAAATATCTAATGTAATAGTCGAAGCAAAATTTTGATGTGGTTTTTTTTTTCATATATATATATAGCAAATAATACAAATTATGAATTGTAATATGAGTTTAAAGCGTGATTTATATTTTGAATACCTTCGTGTTATTCTAGAAGCATTTGGAAGGCATATAAGATCCAAAAAGAAGTTTTGTCATTCCATTTTGGGAGCTTTGTTTCCCAGTTTGTATTGTTCCCATTCTTCCCATACAGCTCTTACTGATATCTATTGAGCAGATTATGGGAACCTTTGTTTTGCCTGGAAAGTGATTGATTTAGAAGTACAACTCGGAACGAAAATCTGCTGTTTCCATCTGGTTCTTTCATTGTTATCATCAATTAATACTCATAATTTTGATTGGATGTGGTGGTTCTGTAATGTTATGATCAAACTTGTCAATTTTGGTGATTTGTGCCAAAATATTATTTGATTGTTTTTGAGTTGCTGAAGAAATTGGAGACTTTCGCTGATCATCTTAATTTTGTTTTAATCAGATTAGTCAAAGGGTTTTTGAATTGATAAGAACTAAAAGTCCTACCAGTGCCCAGCTTCAAGAAGGAATAGAGATATCTGGATCAGATCCTTTGAAAGGAAATTTGGAAAAGGATGATAGTTGTAATGTTGGTGGTAGTTTTTGTAAAGAAGAGGAGGTTTCAGAGACAGCTGATATAAGTCAAAGAATACCATTTGAGTTGTACAAAAGACGCACTACTGTAGTTGTTAGAAGAGAAACTTTCATAGATGTTGTTTGTGATGCTCTTGCTGAATACAAGTATGTGGGTCATAATCAGAGGGCAGACTTGGTTTTGGCATGCAGGTATTGGAAACGTCTTGTTTCATTCTGCGAAACATTTTAATTTTTCTAATAGTGAAGTTCTAGCTTGTGGAATTTATACATATGCAGATGCTCTTGTGCTTCTGAAATTAAATAAAAATTGTTAAATTGTGAGAGATTGTCTTTTGATCATGTAACTTACAATTAGCTACAGGTATATTATTTTATTCTGGATGGAGCAACACAAAAACTACTTCCTGTCAGAATGTCAGTATAGTTGTTAGACTATAGACTGCAAGTAGTTTGGGCAGTTTTGGAACCTCAGAAAACTCTGTGGCCAGATCTCTCATTCATGGGATGCAGCTATAGTTTTGTGCTTTTTGTGTCCGCCAAGTTGCATTGTTGAATCAGCTGTAATTTCTCTGCACTGAAATTGGATGGATGTTTCCATATTACATCAAATCAGATTTCTAACTTTTTTACTGCTTCTTGTGATGTGAGATTTTTTTTGTTAAAATATCTTTCCTTTTTCATTTATTTATTCTTGTTGCATCTTCTGGTTTGCATAGATGAGATGTTATTTCTTTTGTTGCAGAATCCGAGAAAGGAAGGAATCTGTAACTGTGCTGTTGTGTGGCACTAGTGGCTGTGGCAAATCTACTTTGTCTGCTTTGCTGGTATTTCTTTGCTGTATACGCTTATGTTGTGTCTTTGCAGTCTAAATGGCACATTTCGTTTTAGTTTTTGTACCCTTTAACTAGTCTTCCTTTTTTCCGTGTGGAATATAGTTCAGTTTTGTATGTGAATTGTGATAGTATGGGTACTTGAAGTTTAGAATTGAATTGCTTATCAATCATTATGTACTTCCATTTTTTATATTCTCAGTGCTTCCACTTGTCATGCAGGGAAGCAGGTTGGGAATCACAACAGTAATATCAACTGATTCTATTCGGCACATGATGAGGAGTTTTGTAGATGAGAAACAAAACCCTCTACTGTGGGCTTCAACCTACCATGCAGGGGAGTTCTTGGACCCTGTTGCAGTTGCAGAAGCAAAGGCTAAAAAGAAGGCCAGAAAATTGGCAGGTGCTGCAGTCACAATTCCGAAGGATGAAGCATCCGTTAGTTCTGCAGCTGGGAAATCTGATATCCGTCCAGAGATTGGTTCCAGTGCAGCTGAATTGATCAGTCCAAAGCAGATGGCTATCGAAGGGTTCAAGGCACAAAGTGAGATGGTCATTGACAGCCTAGATCGGCTGATTACTGCATGGGAAGAAAGGAAAGAATCAGTCGTCGTTGAGGGCGTTCATTTAAGCCTGAATTTTGTGGTGAGTAATGTTTAATTTTATGTTGTAATATAATAATATTAGCCATTATTATTATTCTTTTCTCAATTTTATTATGATCTGCAGATGGGGCTTATGAAGAAACACCCTTCAATAATACCTTTCATGATATACATTACAAATGAAGATAAACACATGGAACGATTTGCAGTCCGTGCAAAGTACATGACACTAGACCCGGCCAAAAATAAATATGTGAAGTATATACGAAACATCAGAACTATACAGGATTATCTGTGTCAACGGGCTGACAAACATCTGGTCCCCAAAATAAACAATACTAATGTTGACAAGAGTGTAGCAGCTATCCATGCAACAGTCTTCAGCTGCCTTCGCAGGCGTGGAGGAGAGAGGCTTTACGATCCAACCACTAATACAGTTACTGTGATCGCTGAGGAGTATAGGAACCAGTGTGAAGCACATTCCCTGAGCTCCAAGGGGATGTTTCAGCTGATCCAGAGGAAAGGTTCTTCTAGGCATCTGATGGCTCTTCTTAATACTGATGGATCTGTCGCAAAGGCTTGGCCTGTTACTTCTGTAGATAGTAATGGAAAGCCTATATTGGTCCATGGGACTGAGGACGGAATGGGGAATCTGATATATGGGCCTTTGAAGATTGGAAAGGCAGAACCGGTTAATCTTCAATTTGGCCACTTTGGGATTAGTGCTTGGATCAGTGATGGTTGCACAAGTCATGCTGGAAGTGTCGATGAATCTAGGGCTGAAACAGAGAGTTGTAGTAGAAACCACTCTTCTTGCTGCAGCTCACCAAGGATGTCTGATGGACACGCCAAAGAGGTATATATGTTAGACCAATGTTAATTTTATCTGAAACCCTATTCGGAAGGTGGTTGAGTGAGCTGCTGTACTCGTTTTTAGAGGCGTCCATTACATCTTGTATTTATGATGCTTTTCTTATCCTTACAGCTCAAGGAGGAACATTTGGTCGATGGCAGTGATGAAGAGGTTGATGATCCACTTGAGGCTGACAGTGATGAGGATACTGCGGAACAAGTCCTTGAAGAGGTACCAATTATCATAATTACCCTACTGATACTGCTAGCTCTTATTATTAAAATCTAATTAGAACTATTGACAATGTCCTCATTTTTAGCATTCTGATTTAGTACTGACATGATAAGTGGTGTGACTTTAGGTATTTAACAGTTACAGAATCCGAATGAATTTTGACATGTTTATCTGTTTTTTTTTTATACAGATAGGATCAGTTGACGAGGAATCTAAATCAGATGAAGAGTATGATGATCTAGCGATGCGGGATATGCAGGGGTCCGATGCAGAGGAGGAGTTCAAGGACAAGATAGTTACATTTATTAAAGAGGTCCAGTTAAGTGATGTGGGAGGAGAAAAGTATAGCCAGAATCTTGACCGCTTCTTTAGAATAAGAAGCGAGCAGTTGCCTGAGCATACGGAGAAGATTGAAAGGAAATTGATGCCTTCTGGTGGAAATTACAAAATGAGAAAACGGTCCCTCAGCATTTCAGCCTTGGGAACACATGGTGCAGTAACCAGTGATCCCATTACTTCTGGTGCTCCTCAGAGGTAACGGAACAATTTTGTCGCAGTTTCATAGTGTGTTTTTTTTTCTTCTTTTGATACCCCATCGATTATTTCTTCGTCTTCTTTTTAGGTAAACGGTAATTAGGTAAGTTCTTAATCATCTTGTGTATATAGGGAATGCTTAGTAATCTTTGCCTGACTTGAATGGATATGGCACTTCTTATGGTTTTAAATTTCCAGTTTGAGAATTGAGGTCACTATGTTGATGGTAGCATTACTTGCTTTGGGTTTGGAATGTTGTGCGAGTAGTTTTTTATAATGGTGATTTTTTTAAAAAGCTGCAGTTGATTTTTTTTTTTTTTTTTTTTTTAAACTTTTAGGTTTTATGAATTTGTTACATGTCTAGCTATTCTTATTAAATTTGATGTTTAGTTTGTTGTTTTTATTAATTTCAAAATGTCTTACCAAGTAAAAATAAGATTTTATAGATAATGATAATTATTGAAATATTATCCAAATCGCGGGATCCTTATATGTAATGGTGAATTTTTTACTTCTATTTTTGACATCCAATGGTGCAAAATATTTCACAAGGTCCCGTAGTTTTGTATTTATTTTACTTAAAAATGAAACTTTTTTTTTTTTTTTTTTTTTTTATCGTAATAGGTTTAAATCTGGTAGGTTAATCGGAAATTAATAGTGATTTAATTGGAAAAAAGTCGAAAATTAATCGAGAAAGATAAAGTTGATATTTTATATGGTTGAAAATAAAAATATACAAAATTTATTTCTCTAAGATTGGAAAAAGGTCGGAGATAATTATAAATTAATTAGGAATGGTAGAATTAATATTTCATATATTTAAGAATATAAAAAAAAATTATCTTTCAAAATCTTATAAAATCATCTGATTAAAAAAAATAATAATAATCTAAGAGTCTATTTAATATGAATATGAATTATTTTGATAAAATTAGAAAATTTTATTCTTTTTTAAGAAAATCAAATAAATTAAGGATATTAATATTATTATTTTGATAATAATTTTTTTTTGTCCAATCGTTTCTAACAGAATCAAATTTGTTTTACACAAAAGCATCAATGAAAACTTTAAAAAAATATTGAAAACCTAAACATAAAGTAAAAAATGAAATCAATAAAAAAAATCAGTCAGTTAATGGGTATAAATCGTCCAAAAATCAATATCTACTTAAAATAATCAAAATTTTTAAAAAAGATCGAATCACTCAAATAACGATTTACCATTAATCCTTAATCACCAATTAGTCTCTGCTTAAATAGCATATGTTTGAATTTCTAACCTCTAGTACTTTTTGTTTTCCTCATTATGGCCTTGCACTTCTCACTTGCCGTATGCTAGCTAGAAATTGTTCCTCCAATGTGAATTATAATTTCTCACCACATTATGGGCTTGAATTTCACAGCTTGCAAATGTGGCGCTGTGAAATTAATATTACTTGAAAAAAATATTACCTTAATCCCACTAAAGTTTTTCAAATTTCACAGTGCCTCATTAAAATATTCCCTTCATATATGTAAATTTTATAGGACGTTTATGTAACAATGTACTGGGTAATAAAGAATTAATTTGTCCAAAATTTGAGAATAGCTAAGATGAGAATGTTTAGATGGATGTGAGAGTACTGATGAGAAAAACATTACTAAGATGGTTCATACATGTTTAACATAGACCTCTAAGTGTTCCGGTAAAAAAAAAAGAGTAAATAGTATTGTCATATGTCAAGTTAAGTCTAAGAAGATTTAAGTTGATATGTACAAAAACATAAGAGACCAAAATTTTACTTAACAAAATAATGAATTCGGATATAATATACTAGTGTCAAAAGATCCATGCAGTTCATCTCACCTAATGGGAAGAAAAAAATTTGGTTTGGATTTGAGTTCGAGGTTTTAACACACTTTTCACTTGACAAGTCACACATACATATAATAAGAGGAAAAGAACTAATTTTGAAAGTATAATGGTTAAAATGTGTGGCCAATTGATTTTCAGAAAGTATATCGACTAGAGAGTTGAGTACAGATCTACTTACACAACAATTAAGTATTTGGTAAATACTCCTTTTTGTGTCTGAGTCAGTTCTGTGCACCTCGTTTAATCTCCGAGACTTGTATTCCATGTTCTCAAAAGTTTAGCTATAAAGAAATGCATGTAGTCGGATTCGAACTTAAATCTGATAGGGAACAAACCATTTAAACTTAATGTTTTTACAACTGAAACAACATCTTCAGGTTGAATTTGGTAAACACCCATTTATATTTATATGCTAACTAAAATTTAGCACCTACCTATGCACTTATACTTGAGAGTTTAGTAATGGTTTCATTTTACAGTGATTGTGTATGAAATATTAAAGAATTTGGTAAAAAATAATTATTTGCACACACCTAAATTTGACAAGCAGGGATTTAATTCTTTAATAATTATGAGTTAAAAGGCAACTATGAGAACTATGTATTGTGTATGTAATTCTCTGTTAAAAGGGAGGGGTGGGTGCTTCTGAAATGTGTCAGAGACTGCATGATGAAGATGATGGCAATGCAAATTGAAGGATTTACAGACTCTCTCTCTCTCTCTCTCTCTCTCTCTCTCTCTATTGTGTGTGTGTGTGTTATGGATAAGGGAAAATATTAATAAAAGTTCAAATGATCAAAGATAATAGCAAGGGTTTCTGTGTTCTGGATAAGGGATTTAATATTAACAAAAGTTCAAATGAACCAAGATATATAGTAAACATTTCCATACAAAACAATAAGCTTACTTCAAATTCAAGTTTTACAAGAGCATTTGAGGTTTGGATGGTTTAATTGAAAATCGATAGCAAATTATTTTTGGAGTTGGAAATAATCAAGGATTAATCATAAATTAATAGGAAAGTGTAAAGTTGGCATTTCACTTAGTCGAAAATATTATAAAAAAAAAAAAAAAAAAATTCAAAACCCATATATGAATATCCTAAAAAAAAACACTAAAATCATTCATTTATGTATAAGGTAAAAAAATCATGAATTTAAGATCCTATTTTCTTAATAAATTTTCCTTTTCATTAAAAAAAATTTATAAATTTGAGAAAGATGATTAAAGACTCTCAAGTAAAAAGAAAAAGAAGAAGATAACTAGTTTTCTACAAATCGGACGATTTTAGAAAATCAATTTTTTCAGATAAAGAAATATGAATTTACAGGAAGTCTAAAACCCTGAAAATGGCTACAAGTCAAACGTAGAAGGCAACACTTCAACCTTTAAAGTGCCTCTGAAAGGAAATTATAGTGCAGTCAGATAGCCAATATCAAATCCAAAGCAACCAGCTAAAGCAATTTTTTTAGGGTGTAATATTTGAGAATGAGATGCTATAATCTTGCTTTTAATCCACTATTATTAGTATAATCATTCTGTTAAATATAAGTAGAGGTGTCCTGAGGGCAATCGCCGATTGGTTGAAATTTCAAAATTTGATCTAAATATAAGAGTCCACATTTTTAAAAAATAATTAATTTTTAAAAGTGTCATATGATTCCCAAAATTATTTGATACACTTGTAGCTTATTGATTATTTTCTATAGATGGTTGTCTACTGAAAAATAAACTAAAAAAATGATGATTATTTTCTATAGATGGTTGTCTACTGAAAAATAAACTAAAAAAATGATCACAAATAGCTTTTACTTTTGAAAAATCTTTAATAGTTAAAACTTCTATGCAAATTGCTTAAAGTCACAACATTATGATACAAAATAAAATCCAAGTTGGTATACAACAATAAGAAATCCAAAGTCTCAAATATACCCTCAGTCTTTTATAATTGATTAAAGTTCAAAGATATGTATAATTTTATTATAAAGAAGAAGAGAATACAATCACCTTGATCGTATTTATAAAGATTAATTTTTGTTTAGCGAATCACCATTTACTAAGTCCTGAAAGGATGTAAACAAAACCTAAAGGATGATAGAACTGTGTCTAAATGCTATAAGAACAATGTCTGTATTCTGAATCAGACGTGAATTCTAATAATTACTTAAGTTCTTTATTCACTCACTCTACCGTAAGAAATCGAATCAAATACTTACTTTATGGAGTATGGGTTTCTTGATCAAGTGAGTTAGTATTTATTAACGACACTGATTAATGATAAATGACCACCACACAAATTCAGATATGTTGAATGAAACAACAATGAAAAATATGAACACTAAATTAACAAGCAGCAAGATGGTGATCTTGTGGTTGGTCCACCAACAAGATTGATGAATGATTAATACTAAAGGCAACAAAAATGGCAGAGACATTTTGACATGTTCCCAAATATTAAAGTTTTCAGAGCATGAAAGATCTTACTAAATCCACAGACAGAAACCACTCCTTAAAATAATCAAAGTTCATTTTTTTTGGTTTTTTTTTTTTTTTTCAATCATTTATTGTGAAGAAAAATTAACATGGATTGGTGGGCAGATATAGAATCCAATTTTCAATAAGCAATTTAGCTGATATCATCATTCATCAAACCCCATAAAGAAACACACAAATAATTAAAATAAAATAAAATAAATCATCATCATCTAAAGCTCACCTGTTGTTTTTAGCTTTTGTTCAGGAGTTTTCTGTTAATCCAAGGGCTTGAAGTTCTTTTGCTTTAAACAAGAATCCACCTGAACAACCATAATCAAAAGATCTGTTCAATTAATCATAGATATGTAGAAATAGGGCTGTCCCAAATTTTGGATCCTAAAATATGAACCCTACCGAGAAATTTTTTCGCAAAAAATAAACCTTATAATTCAATTCGTCTTAAGACTTTGGATTTTAATTTTAGACCAAATTTTGAAAGTTTAGCCATCAGACTGTGAGTGGACTATCACAGGACTGGCCTTGGCAGAGATAATGGGCTCATGAATAGCAAACAAGATCCTGTTAATTCCCGGAAAGTGCAAAAGTTCATGATTACAGAAACAGATACTGAATCTATTCAATAGATTGCTTGATATGCCCTAATAGATTTGAAAATGGAAATATGAAAAAATATAAATAAATATACCCAGCACCTGATCATCACCTGACAGCAACAGAAGGAATCATCAAATTCAATATATTAAAGTCGTTTTATTGCTGATGCAGCATCATCAAGATTCTCAGTAACCTTCAATTGGCAGATATATTTACCAAATCACAGCTCCCCTTTTATTTTTTATTTGCATGTGAATCTTGATGATGCTACTCCCGCAAACAACGACTGTCAAAATCTCTCCATGCTATTAATTAAGCTTAGATTTACATAAAAAGAAGAAGAAGAAGAACAAGAAGAAGAAGAAGAAAAAAAATCAACCCACCAAAATAATAAAAGGGACTCAAAATTTTGGAACTTTTGTACGAGAATGAACTGACGTGGCCGGTTACCAGTGGTTAAAGCACAAGTGATTTATGTGAAGGGTATCAAAACAAAACAAAACCCTATTTTTATTCTCAAAAAATAATTTAATTTAAAACTTGCATATAGAATCGGAAGGGTATTTGGGTCGGCATTTTTCAGATCAGATTTAAGGAAGAGGAAAAATAAATAAAAACAAGTTTTGAGGAGTACCCCGGTCAGGTTGCTGTAAAAATAACATAGAAACCGATTATATAAGCAAGAAAAGCTAATCAGTAAGAACTAAGAACCGATCATCAAAATAACTGAATAAATAAAACCCTAGAAATATGAAGACTCTGTGTCTCTGAGCTCTGAAGGAAGGAGAGAGAGAGAGAGAGAGACTCACAAGAATGATAATAGTAGAGGGCTTCTTTATACACAATTGTCAGCTGCGTCTGTTATTGGCTCTTAAACGTATTTACTTTTTCTTTTTCTGTACCTCAGTTTTTGAGGGCCTTTAAAATATATAATTATGAAATTTATTTATTTTTTTTTTTTTTTGAGGATCCAAATTTTGACAAGGTCTCAACCTATGTGTATTCAGAGCCATCCCCTATTGATATTTAGTTGTATTTTTTTTTAAATAAAAAGACTAAATGAGAACGAAATTACAAAATCATAATATGTATTAGAGCGTGAAAATGTGTATGAGTGTATCATTTTTATATGTATTAATTATGAAACATGATTTCTTTATTTTAATAATAATCTCATTGACAAAATTCACCACTACCAAGATAGGAATATAAGAAATTATATTAATACACCTTATACTATAATTAACGATAAGTGATTTATCACCTGAAAAATACCTTATTCTATAATTATTGACATGTGATGTACCATGGAAAATAAGCTATCTATTTCATATAAAAATAAATTGTTTAATTTAGAAAAGGTAAATGAGTTGGTTTTCAAATATTTTAATAAAATTTACAATATGGATTAAGTTTGGGTGAGGTTAGGAGTGAAAATATATTTAAACTTACTCATCCCTTATCTTAAAAAAAAAAAAGATTTTCATTTTTTTTGACCTATTTTTTTAGTTGTTCCACACTAATTCATCTATCTTTAAATTTTTTTTTTATATATACACAATTCTTAACCTCTTGCTATTGACAAGCTAAATAGAGTTACTTGAAAATCATTCGACTGCGTCTCTTATGGATAAATTATACTTGAAATAAGATTATAGCCACAATATTTAGGCTAAAACTTTTTTTTTTAAAATCTAAATTTAGATTCATTGTTTATTTGATTTTTATGTTGATCTTTTCATAAGGTTGTTGTATACGTTGAATTTCGTCTTTGACCTACAGTCAATAATTTATATGATGAGGACACTAGTGATCCTGCAAAATAAATGTAAAGTGAGCATAGAGTAACTACCCACTGGTGTGGTGGATGCCGTAGGCACTCCGACGTTCAAGTCAGTGATGCAAACAGAAGGAATTAAAAGAGCAAGGTAAATGAGGTACCTTGTTCTTCGTAGATTGTCGTAAGGGTGGTAGGCTGATGTTATATGCTTTGAGAACTCGAGTATGTGAGCCAAAACTTGAATGAATTTTGAATTCCTCAATCCCTTTGACCCCCCTTATTTTATAGGTTGTGTAGTAGACCATTTAGTTGATTTATGATTCCTTGGAAGTGTCGTATTCCAATCCTATTTAGGAAATGGTAGTAGAGTAGAGATTGAATTAGGATTGTTTGGATTTTCGGGGTTAGGTGTAATCCCTATTATATTTGGATTATACCACCGTATTTTAGGCGTTATGTATTGATCCAAATACTTAGTTTCCTTATTAATGAGGAATGAATACGTAGGTTGACCGATAATGTCGAATGAGACATTATATAATACATGGTTGTTGACTGGGACAACAAGTAGCACGATTAGGGTCTGTTGGAGCTCTTTTGAGTCGTGTGGGCTCTTAGAAGCCTTTTGGCTGTTTGTGTCTTTACCAACTAAGGTGTATGAGCCTATGGGCTCTACATATGAGCCATATACGTACACTCAATGGCTTTGATAGCCTTGTGATTGGGCTTCTCTTGGCTTGGAGAGTAATAAATGAGTATGTCGTATGGAGTCACCATGTCATTTGGGATACTGGCATTGCTTAGTCCAGACGAAAGTCATGCTACGTCGATTGTACCACATGAAAATCCATGAGTCTTCTCGATCGAATGAACCAGATGATGGTCCAAGATATTTTCTGACCCAACGAAGGTCATTATGAAATGTCCCGTCGATTGGACCAAATAAAGGTCCAAGAGATTCTTTGACACGACGAAGGTCATTAAAAAATATCATGTCGACTGGACTAGATGAAGTTTCAGGATAATCTCCAATCGACTAGACCTTAAGAAGATCCAGAGGAGTCTTCTATGTCGTATATACCAGATGAAGGTCCAGGTCTTCAACCCGACTCGACAAAAGTCATTGGGAATATTGTTGTTGACTGGACCGGAAGAAGGTCCAAGGGAGTCTTCAATGTCGTTTGGACCAGCTAAAGGTTCGAGTTTTCAACCTAACTCGACAATAATCATGGGGAATGTTCACGTCAACTGGACCAGATGAAAGTCCATGATTATATCCATTCGAATAGACCTGAAAAATGTCCAGTGGAATATTCAACGTCGTCTCGACCAGATGAAAGTCAATGTCTTCAACCTGACCTAACAAGTGTTTTAAGGAATGTTCTCATCGATTGAACCAAATGAAAGACTATGATTATCTCTAGTCGACTAGAGCTGAAGAAGGTCCAGAGGAGTCTTCAAAATCATCTTCACCATATGAAGATCCAAGTCTTCAACCTGACCCAACGAGGGTCTTGGGAAATAATTCAGTTGAATGGACCAGATGATGGTCCAGAAATCTCTAGTCGAATAAACCTGAAGAAGGTCCAGGGGAGTCTTCAATGTCATCTGGACTAGATGAAGGTACAGGTCTTCAACCCGACCGACGATGGTCTTGGAGAATGTTCCCGTCGACTGGACCAAATGAAGGTCCAAGATAATCTCCAACGTCGTCTGGACCAGATGAAGATCCAGGTCTTCAACTTGACCCGACGAAGGTCCTTGAGAATGTTCTCGTTGACTTGACCAAATGAAGGTCCAAGTTAATCTTTAATGCCATATGAACCAGATGAAGGTTCACGTCTTCAACTTGACCAGACAAGGGTCCATGGGGAATGTTCTTATATACTAGACCAAGTGAAGGTGACAGATAATCTTCAATATGGTTTGGGTCAGATAAATGTTCAGGTCTTCAACTTGACCTGATGAGGGTCCATGAGGAATGTTCATATCGACTGGACCAGATGAAAGTCTAAGATAATCTTCAATGTCGTCTTGTCCAGATGAAGGTCCAGGTCTTCAACTTGACCAAACGATGGTTCTTGAGGAATGCTCCCGTCGACTGGACCAAATGAATGTCTGAGATAATCTCTAATGTCGTCTGGACCAGATAAAGGTCTAGGTCTTCAACTTGACCTAACGAGGGTCCTTGGGGAACGTTCCTGTCGACTATATATGGTAACGGGTCGGGCCGGGCACGGGCTTTGACAAGCCCGGCCCGAGCCCGACCAACAAAAAAAGCCCAGGCCTGGGCTTTTTTGTGGCCCGAATTTTTAAATTTTTTTTTTTAAAAAAATTAAAAAATAAAATAAATCCACACTATATGCAAAGATAATTTACAAATAAATCACAAGTTTCATTGATAAATTAACAATTTAAATGCTACAAACAAATAAAAATGCTACAAATATATATATATATATATTATATATATATATATATATATATATATATATATATATATATATATATATTTATGATTTTTTTTTAATTTTGGCCGGGGCCGGGCCAAAAATTGGAAAGCCCGGCTCGGGCCCGAGCCCGAATCGGGCTTTCATTATAAGGCCCAGCCCGGGCTTTTTTTGCCCCGGGCCCGGGCTTTTCTGCCACCCTTACCGTCGACTGGATCAGATGAAGGTCCAGGATAATCTTCAATGTCATCTGGACCAGATGAAAGTTCATGTCTTCAACTTGACCCGATGTGGGTCCCTAAGGAATGTTCTCGTCGACTAGACCAAATGAATGTCCAAGATAATCTTCAATATTATCTGGACCAAATGAAGGTTCAGGTCTTAATCTTTAGGATACCTTCAACATGATGTCGACTGAGCTCTTGATGTTATGTCTATAGAGGCTATGCCGGTTGAATCTACCTTTGTCGACTGAAATAACCACGTCGATTGAGCTCTTGTGTGCCTGAAACAACAAACATGTTTAGTTGTATTGATAATAAATAATTTTACCTGCAGACTAGAGATCGTATCGGCTGAACCTGCCGGTGATCCTTGAGAGTTTGCTAGAGCAAGGACCATGCAATGTTGTCCAAGTCAGATGGATATCTCTCAATATCGTCTGGAGCAAATGGAGGTCCATTGGTGTCATCAAATATCCTTCCAGGCCGACTGGGAAAAAAGACTGTCATCCACGGAGTTTGGAGAAGATATCACATGCGGAGGGTACCTCTCGGTCGTCTGGGATGATCAGAAATCAATGAGTGTATCCCTTATATCAACTGGAGGAAACACATTGTCTCGCGTGTCATCTGAGCCAAACATCGTCCTCCCTTGTCGTTTGGAGGACATGGTCGTTTCCGATCTTGGTCAACCTCAAACGACCATAACTACGTCTTTGGGCGAGCTAAAATCTCTTCAAGTGATGTCGGGGCTTGCTATTACCTTATCCATTGAGCCTAGTTGGCCTCTATGGATTCAAGAAATGGGCTTTTATGAGCTTTAGGCCTTCGTTTGATGTCCAAATATTGTAGCCCTAGCGAGTGTTTCATGGTGGCTTTAGGAGGGAAAATGAAGCGCCAATAGGGAGAATAACATAAGTGAGATTTGGAAGATCAATTTCTCCATTCCAATAATTCTCTCAAGTTTGCAAATGGGAAGAGCCTTCAACTTGTTCAAGGTATTCTTCAGTCATATTCTCTTATTTTTTAGTTTCGTCAATTATTCATAGAGTAGATTCAAGTTGTTCTTGATTAATTAGGCAATTTGATCCTTAGGGTTTCAATAAGATTTAAGAAATTGTGTTTGCGAATTAAGGTAGTTTAATCCTTATGGAATAGAGATTTCAAAGACTTAGCTATTTATAGGATGAATATTCTATAGCCGTCTGAACAAATTTCGAGTGAGAGGTCAATGTATTCTAGTGATACCCCTATATATATGAATACAGAATCCCCTGATAGAGTTAGTTCCCCATCCTTATCGAATATAAGTGAGGGTGATCATGATATGTTGAGTGGTTCTCCCACGCAGATTAGGACGTTGATGGTAGTCGAGCCATATTTAGGGATGCCAAAGGATGTGAGGCCACTTAGGACACTACATGCCTCAAGGGAGTCGAGTGGGACTCCAAGCACTAGTGATCCGACTAATATCCAACCAAGAACCATGTTAGTAGAGTGAGTGAACATTCGATGAGAAAGGTTAAGTTGAGGTATAGGTTTCCCCAGTTGATTGAGGTTAGGCTCGCCATGTTCGAGTGAAATGAATGATTACAAAATTCCTAGGTGGATAAGGTTTTATGAGAGTTCATTTATTGTGCCAAGATTATTCTGAGAAGTACTAAATCACTATGAGTTGGCTCCCTCACAGTTGATGTCTAACACTTGGAGGATATTATTGTCGATTGAGTTGGGGATTGACTTCGGGGTGAAGGACTTGTTGTACACTTACAATCTCAAATAACATTTAACTGCGAATGAGAGATACCACTTATATCTTCGCCGAAATAGGGAGCACTGGTGCTGGGACTGACAATGAATAATCAGGAGATTGGAAAAGTTCTATTTCTTTATGAGGTGAGAGAGTGTTTTTGGGTCGGCTAGAGCTAGCTGAATCCCTGAACATTAGAGTCCGTCAAGTGAGTAATTTTCTTTATTCTTCCATATTATTACTTTTGTTGACCGATGCTCATTTACTTCCCTTGTGCAGGTCTGCTATGAAATCGAGTGTTTGACACCACCAACAATGTTGTCTCGAACACTAAGTTCATCCTTAGTTTGCTCGCCCCTAAGAGGAACTGTAAATCTGTATTGGAGGATAAGAGATTAAGAATTACCCCATATGGAGTGAAGTATTCGATACTGATAGTACTTCTTTGACCTTAGTATGCTTATTTTTGCCGCAGTAGTGGGCACTTGGACGTATCGACTGCTCTACGTGAGACTCTTATTTTTGAAGCCACTAACGCCTGAGGAAATTTTATGCGCAGCTGAGATAATATTGTGTCGCTTCAAACTTCCTACCATCGAGGAGATGAAGGCCAAGAGGAAGGGGAATGAATCAAAAACAGTGTATGTTTCTCAAGAGTTACAAGGGGTAGCCTAGGCTGAGCCTCATACTGTGGTGGTGAAAGCATCGTCTGGGGCCATTGCACCCTCAAAGAAGAGCAAGGCAGTCGCTGAGCCAGAGAAGGTCCTGGAGAACGTGATTATTAAAATTCCTCATGAGACAACATTTATCTCTGATCCTTCCAGCATTTCCACGTTTGTTCGAGGGTTGTTGCTTGAGGAAGATGAGAGTCGATTGGCTGACCTGAGCTTTCTAGAGTAAATCAAGAAGGCTATATCCATTGATTACCAGGTAAAGTCATTTCCTCATTGGTCTTCTGTTTGATTGTTTGTCGAGTGGCTAACTTGTCCATTTCTTCAAGCTTTGGAATGTAACATTTTCAATCAGAAGTATGTCAAACTGAGCCAAAGATGAATGAGGGATTTGGAGAAATCCAACACATTCGTGAGGAAAGAGAATGTCGAGTTGAAGATGACGCTTGAAGCTTATGAGAAGACAGCAAAGAAGACCGATCACGAGCTTAAGTCTACTCAAGCGACCCTGAAGATAGAGAGAGACATTGAAGGCTGAGATCGAGGCCTATAAATAAAGGCTGGAGAGCATAATGGGGGAGAAAGACGATTTAATGGAGCGGTTGGAGGGGTTCGCCTATGGGGCAATGCTGGCAGAGATGAGCAGCCTAATGAAATAATTTTTGGCAAGTAGCACAAAACTTGGACTCCAAATAAATAGATTCAGGAGAACATCGGGTATGAAGTTGGGCTCTCTTCGTTAGATGAAGAGGGCGAAGAAGATGATGAGAGAAGGTCGCAGCTGAAGAGGAGTCTGTTGGGACGGAAGAGGCTCCTTATGGCACTGAAATAAAGGCCGTAGAGACTAGAGAATGGTCTGATTGTACGAAATGGGAAGCTTGAGCCTTAGAGGTTGATCCTTCTATTGGTATTCAAGATATCTCTATTGTTGACATCCATGCTGCTGAAGTCCTAGATGTTGAAGTCATTGATGGCTGATTTTTTCTTTTCTTTACTTAGTTTTTTGTACATGGGCTTAAGAATTCATCTAATTTAAAATTTGTAATGAAAACTTCATGAATGAATAGAAGTTTCTTTTGGGTTTATTCATCTCCCTTATGTATGATATGTTGTCTTGTAAATGTCTATTTGCAAAATAATTTTTTTCCAAATCTTGACAAATGTCTAAGTAAAGCCAATCTTGAGGTAGCCTCTCTGTCACACAGTGAGGGAATAGTTATCTGCTGAGTGCTTCATCTCTAACTCATTGTTCGATGGGTGTAACTCCAACATCGCTTGAGATATATTGCGTTCTAGTTATTTCTGGTTTAGGGCACGGGCCCCCAGGCTGATGATGGAATCCTCGGTGCTGAGAAGTTAAACGCTTATTATCGTTTTTGCTAAGTGGCCAGTTGAGCAAACATGGCGTCTGGAGTGTTCTCGTTGCGAAAGCCATGAATAATCTGATGATTGTAGATTGATAGAGTTTTGCTTGCTATGAATCGTCGGGGCCCCATGTTGGACAATTATGACCCATGACGTCACTATTTGTAAAAGACATTGTGGTTTTTGTACCAATTAACTATGTGACAATGGAAATTACATTTTATCATTTTGTAATTAGATTACTCGTATATATATAAATGATAAAAGTCCTTATTATTAGTTCCAGATTATAAGATATGAGACAATATCAATCCACAACGATTTAATCATTAAATATCTCTAGTCGTAGTATTATCAAGACTGGACATCGATGATGCGGAATATAATAGTATTGCACTTGTGCGTGTTATGGAAGCGTAACATCATAGTTCTCATATATTTAAGTATTGGATACTTATGCAAGTGTGATAGGAGGTTTTGTTTTCCGATGGTACGGAAACAACTTCGCTTTGGATAGACCCTGCAGAGTCCCATTGGTAGTATGACTATGTGTGTATGGGAATCCGCTTCAGGGTAGGTGTATTTGGTTTTAACCTGAGACTTGCATCACTAGTACTTGCGACAATCAATACGCTTTGGTTTTGGTCGTCTGAGACTTTAACAGGTTCTGTGTACGCCTCTTCTGGGTTTATTGAGAATCGTAGTGTATTGGGTGTGATGTCAAAACGTAAGTATCACTTCAGTCATATGGAGATGATGATCACGCAGGGATACAAAACCGGTTCTCTATTATGTTGCAACTATCGGGATAATATGACAAGGTCATGATTATCCGATTATAGAGACTAGTTGCTTGTGATCCGATATATGCTTCGTACGGGGCAGACACTATTCCAGCCTCAGGCCTTGCATGTGACATCTGATACTGGATCGCAATACGCAATACTACGTATACTACGCATGTTATAAATTATATATTCCCTTAAGAATATTTCTGGAGAATTGGGTAGGCACGACGTTTTGCTAGAAGCCAACCATGTCTCGTAAATCGGTAAAAATGTGGTACGAGGTACACACGTGTTCAGATAGTCCGACGACCAGATTTACCGCCAACATATCCAGGGATCTCATGGGTCGCTTCCCGAAGATTCACCGATGACGTATGAATCGCACAAAATTAATATGGGATCAATTATAAGAGAGAGAATTAATCTAGGATTAATTACGGTAAGATTTTATCTGGGATAAAATTCAAATAAAAGAGAGAGAACGATTAATTTGGAATTAATCGATAAAATAATATATTCGATATATTAAATGAAATTAGAATTCGACGTGAAATTAAAATTGGATTTTAATTCGAGCGATCGAATTAATTCAGAATTAATTCGCGAGCGACTTTAATGGTAATTTTGCTAGGCATAATTATTTAATTAAATTTGATTTAATTAAGTCGCAACGGAAAATTCGTTAATTCGGAATTAACGAACCCGAGCCCGAGATGTGTTTGAGGGCCCACTCTGATTTTGAATCAAGTGGGCCCTACATCAAGTCACATCAATTGTCACTCCAGTGATGGAAGTCATGTCATCTTTTTGGTGATAAACATCTAGTCACTTTAGGTGATGGGAGTAGTTGGGAGTAATAAATGCTATTATCCCTCCAAATTTTGGTTAAGGTTTTTGGAAAAACAAATACCAAAGATTTGAGAAAAACTTTTGTAATTGTTTTTTAGAAAAACAAAAACACAAAATATCAAAAGCTCTCTCCTCTCATTTTATCTCTCTTGACCGAAACACACTAACAAGAACAAGGAAATTTGTTGCAAATTTTCAAAGTGCTAGCACACATCAAGAATCATACTAAGGTGTTAGGGAAACTCTCCCATTGAGCTTGGAATCTCAAATCACTCAAAGCTTGGAGCTCAACTTCATCAAAGAAAGCTTGGACACTTTCAAGGAAGGAAAAGTTTTGTTCTACACACATCATCTCTACCGATCAAAGTGAGTATATTTCTGCTATACTTCTTTTATGTATTCACATTATTTCATGCTTTAAATATTCTTGGGATGATCTTAGAGACCAACAATGGTACCATGAGCCTTCTTGAGCATGAAATTGAATTTAGGGTTTATAATCTTGATTTGGGTATTTTTGATTTGAGCATGTTTTAATCAAATTGTTTGTTTGAGTATGCTTGTATGTTGATAACTTAGAGTTATGCATGATAAATTTTATGAAAAAATAATTGGATTAATTTTCCCAAAATCTTAGGCTTGGCCGAATGTATATATAACCCTAGGTCATGGTGATTTTTGATTTTAAGCCATTGGATGTGTTTAAAATGCTTGGATATATTGATTTGTGATTTAATCAGATTGAAATCGAAATCGGATATAAAATCCTTCCATTACCGTGACCATAATAGCATGAAAATGACTTGATTTTGTTTAAATAATGTTGGACATGTATTGATTATAATAGAGCATGATTAATTGATTAAATTAATATTTTGGAAATGTTGATTTAAATAATTAATTATGGCTAAACGCTTTAATTAATTAAATTGTGAAATTTGGAATATTAGAATTTAATTAATTGGGCTTAATTTGGAATTGGGCTAAAGTTGTTGTATTTAGGCCTAATGGGCTTGGTTGGGCCAAGTCGGTTTAGGACAATTGGATTGAATCTAAATTGGGCGTAACCATTCCATTAAGTCCAAATATATTATATGGGCCTTTAAATATTTAATTGGGCCTAAATTGATTTCTTGGCAAATAGAGTGATTCCTTACTTGGGCCTTGGTATTTGGGTTTGACCCATATTGATCAAAGCCCATGCCTTAAGAAATTAATTGAAAGCCCATTGGACTTTAATTAAATGAACATTGGATGTTAATTGTGCTTTGAGACCCATTAAGATTAGATTTAGAATCTAAGTCGTAAAGGCGCATTAAAGTGTAATTATTTAATTTGGAATTAAATAAAGAATTAATATTGAATACAAATTAAATCGGATTTAAATTTGTAGTTCGATATAATTCAAGAATTCGTATTTTGAGTACTTATTCTTAAACGAGTTGGACTTGCGCAAATCAAATCGTTGTTTGAACATTGGATGATCACTTTATTCAAAGATTAATTAATTGGATTAGATTGATTGAATAACGTGCTTTGTGTGAATACATGGATGTGATGTATGAATAATCTATATCATATGGATATTAGATGAGTGGGGGCAATTTTGGAAATTATTCTAATAAATTTAGAATTTATTAAATTGGACCTGCATGTCCAGACTTTATCTCTCGATTCTTTGTAATTCTCTTCTCACCAATTCCCCTCAATGTTAATGAGGTTTCTTTATTGTATTATGTAATTGGGTAGAAGTTAGAATAGTGCCAGCCGGGGAGAGGAAATTGAGTGATTTGTTCTAGGAACAATTTGTGAGATATCCATCAGCATATCATTATTAATTTATTTACCGCGCCTTATTATGCTTTTAGAATGCATGCTTATGGGTGTATGATGAGACCTAATCAAAGATAATTAATTGGTTACCAATTACGCGAAAAACCCTCAACAAATATTAAGCGTTTTCCTTCCATTGAGTGATTCATTCTCAAGATCCAAGATTGGCACTGGTTTGTTGGCCAAAGTCAATACCTTTGTCCATCGCTGATGTGTTTGAATCATGAAGGCTTTGTTCCATATCATATGTCTTGTCCAAGTTGTGATTTGTTGGCCAAAGTCAAGATCACTTCTTGTCCATCGACATCGATTACGAAGCTTTCCAAAGTCAATAGGTCCCGCTTAACTGGAATCATTAAGCTTGTTGTGCCAAAGCCAATGCTTAGTTGATTTAGAGGAAAATGTTAGGAAAATATATTGGATATATTGGCATATAGATTGTATATATGTTTCAGACTTTGAGGTCCACCTACCTGTAGGTACTGTATTTTGCATATAAGTCCCGATGATGAGTCTCGTACGGAGGCATTATTCTTTAGGTTGCGGAAGTCGCGGGAAACGAATGTCGGAAGGGGAAATTCAGAATAAGTATGTCATCGGATTCAATTCACATGTTCACTGCTTTTGTTCGTGCTGCGTTCTTGAACATGTTCGAACGTCAAGCAGATTGCGGGCGTTCGTGTAGCGTTCGAATCGGCGTTCGAACGATGTCGGTACTTCTGGTTTTGTTGCTAGCCTCACTCCCAAGCTCAATTAGCCCACCAAAACCCACCCAAAAATAATTAAAATATTTAAAATAACATCATTCCTAAATTAAATAAATCACATTCCAATCTAGATAATTCACATACCTAAATAAAACAAATTAAATATATCTCTTCTCTAATCAAACACCAATTAAGATATTCACTCCCTAAATTAAACACATCTTTTCCTTTCATAAAACAATCAAGACACTTCCATTTTTTGAGGATTCCCTTCCTTACCTAGAAACCCTAGCATTTGCCTATAAAAAGAGACAAACCCAACACATCAAATCCCTAGCTCATTCTCACAAAAACACAAAAGAAATAAACTTAACATTGATACCCAAGGTAAATCAAGAAGCAGAGAAATAATTCTCTCTTCTCCTCCTCTCATCACCGAAACCCCTCTAAAACAGTAAACATCATCACCGAAACAGTCACTTAATTCCTCACTGCCACCACCGAAAGAAACAATCCTCGAAACTGTACTGCAGTGACCGAAAAATCACCCCCCAAACAGCAGCCCAAACACCGAAAACAGTAGCAAAAAAATAGTCCCTTAATATAGCAAAACAGTGACAAAAAAACTGCACTTTAAAACCCTTAAATTACCGCAAGAAACAACAACAAAACAACAGCAAAACAAAGGAAATGACAGCTCAAAACAGTGAAGCAGCGAACGAGAGCAGTGGACCAGTGAAGCAGAGGAGTTGCGGAACATCAACCCTTCCGACGGCCGTGTAACGCTCTTTCGAAAGACGACCTAAGGTTAGACCTGAGGGCACCTTCTTTATTCATTATCCTTTATTTTCTTTTTTTCTTGTACTTTATTTCGGATGAGTATTGTGGATTGGTGCACGATGTGATTTCCGTATGAACGGAATATGTGTTCTCTCTTGTAGTATATCGGATTGAAACCTGGACGTAAATTCCATAGCCGAATCTGAATGGACGGTATTGCGGTTTGCACTCGGGATACAATGCCACGTACCACTTGAGAGATTCATATGTTTCGTTTCATGCAACCTTGTATTCGAGCATGATTTAGTCTAGTAGATTATTTATCTTTTTAAGCATGATTCAGTCGTTAGCATGTTATTACTTTCTGCATGTTACTTATTTATGCATTGTAATATAATGCGCATAGGCTAACTAGGGTGGATTAAAGGTCCTCTATTCGAGGGAAAAACGAAATGGCTACCTTTGGCACGATATTTTGCCGCGCTGGACGAAATATGTTTGATTGAATGTGAGATATGTTTAATCGAATATACAGAGTTCCACATTATTGTCTTTATTTTATATGCATTGTAATATAATGCGCATGGGCTAACTATGGTGGATTAAAGGTCCTCTATTCGAAGGAAATGCCTGAAGGCTACCTTTACCACGATGTTTTGCCACGCCTTTTATTATGTCATTTACCCTTTGCATATCATTACTTTATTTACGCCTGCATTGCATTCTTGTGCGCACGGGCTAACTATGGTGGATTAAAGGTCCTCTATTAGAGGGAAATGCCTAAATTCTACCTTTTCCATGATGTTTTGCCGCGCCGGACGAGGTGTACCCGGTTGAATGTGAAATGTGTTTCATCGGGCATACGAGGTCCTACATTGTGTATTTGTTTATCCATTTATGTGTTTGTGTCATTTCAGATGCCATTTTGGCAATCTCGTTCGAATGCGTTTCCAAACGCTACATGAACGTATGCATTCTGTCTCAACTCATTCGAACGCGTTTATGAACGCTACACAAACGTATGTATTCTGTCTTATTTCTGTTCGAACGTGCCTCAGAACGTTACTCGAACACTTGCATTCTGTTTACCGTTCGAACGCGTTTACAAACGCTACTCGAACACGCATGTATTTTATTATATCATGCATCAGGTCTCATCTCGTTCGAATGCGTTATCAAACGCTATATGAACACAGACATTTTGTTTATCGTTCGAACGCATTATCAAACGCTACTCGAACGCTTGCATATTGTTTACTGTTTGAACGCGTTTACGAACGCTACACGAATGCGACACGAATGCGTACACAATGGACAGATTCCTTTATCATGTTTCATGCATGTTTGTTCCCCTAGTCATTCAATTCCCCATCATATGTTTAGTTATCTCTCTTCAATATTTATGCACTTAATTGCCTCTCTTTAGTATGCATGCTTTTACAATTATTGTTTATTTGCGTCTCTGTGTTTATCAATATAATGTGTTCATGAAATTATATGCTTGTCGTTATTCCAATTCATCTTTTTTATGCATGAACTTAGAAGTAGATTATCCTTGGAAATATATGTTGCTTAGGCTTGGTTAGATTATTGCACAAATCTTTTCATTACAAGTGACATAAGTAAGAGACCATTCCGAACCCAAAGGTTTGAGGTCTTCCCTTGCGAGGGGTGAGTGCGGCCTTAAATCATTTTCCCGATTCACACCGGGTGGCCACTCCATGTTATTTCTCCGGTTTAGTTCCCCCACGGGCTATTCCGTACTCCCAATCGGGCCGCGAGGCTGGGACATCGTCACCGATTTCTGTGTCATACACTACCGGATCTAGGAATTGGATGAGATCCAATTGATCTTAGGGATCTACCTAGTTAAATATCATACAGCTTGTTGGCCAAAGTCAAGGTTGTGTGTTATTTAACGGGATCATAACCCACAAAGAAACTAGGTTTCCCGAGTACTTAACAGAGTGTTAGAGGCTCACCGAAAAATAGTGGGAGGCCAGTATTGAATTTGTAATTTCGTTCAAATACTTGGCATTACGCGCTTTCAAATTATTTCGTCAATTATATTTTTATTAGTTGGACTAATATTTTATTAATTTTCTTGTAACAGTTGGACTGTACCCAAATATCATTAATTGAATAGTTTGACTATTGCAATTAAGATGGCTGGAAAGATCGGAGTTAGAGACATTATCATGGGCGAAAATGTATTTAATGGCGCGAACTTTCCTGATTGGGATATGAACCTCAGGATTGTCCTGGGGGCTGAGAGGATGATCTATACGATAGAGAGACCCCTCGGGCCTAAGCCCGGATATGAGCAGCCGCTTGAGCTTTGGAAGACTCATAGCGATGACAACTCAACTGCTCAGTCTGTGATGCTCGCTGCGATGACCCCTCAATTTCGTCACCAAAACAAGAGATTGGATCCCTATACTATGATGGCAAAACTGAAGGACATTCATCGATCTAACCTTAGATCACAAATATATGAATTGCAGAAAAAGTTCTTTCGCTCTCGAATGTCGGAGGGTACATCTGTTGAGAACCATGTGTCACAGATAATTACCGACATTGAACAGCTAGGTCAGCTAGACATAACCTTTAAGGCTGAGACTTTTATAGATTTGATCTTGCAATCTCTTCCTGATACATGGAGCGGGTTCATCATGAACTACAATATGATGAACCAAGACCATACTCTTGAAGAGATAATGACAATGCTGCGTGAAGCAGAAAAGGAGCTTATGAAGGGCAAAAAGCGCGAGGCGTACTTCGCTTCAACATCTCAGTCTCCCAAGGCTTGGCCGAAGGCAACTGGAGGTGTAAAGAAGAAGAAGAAGGGCAAGGGTAAATCGTTAAAACCTTATAAGAATGGTAAAGACAAATCCCAAGATGTATGTCTACAGTGCGGCAAGCGGGGTCACTGAAAGCGTGACTGCCGCAAGTACAAGGCACACATGAAGGAAATCAAAGCGGGCAAGGTACCGACTTCAGGTATGTTTGTTATAGAAATAAACATGTCTACTTCTAGTTTTAAAAATTGGATTTTTGATTCTGGTTGTGGTACTCATATATATACCGATGTGCAGGATCTGCGAATTAGCATGAGACTGGCCTCATGAGAGATTGACCTCCGCGTTAGAAATGAGACTCGAGTCGTCGTTTTGGCCGTTGGGACTTATATTTTGGAACTGACCTCAGGGCATGTACTTAATCTTTCAGACTGTTATTATGTACATATTTGACTAGGAATATTTTATCTGTATCTTTATTGGCCCAATGTGGCTATACTTTTGTTTTTAGAAACACTGGATGTTTTATGTATAAAAATGATATGGAGATATGCAGTGCTGATGTAGATAATGGTCTTTATATTTTGAATATAAATCTATCTCAGACATATAATGTAACAAACAAAAAGCTTAAACTAAGTAAAAAATATAAAACTTATATGTGGCATTGTCGTCTGGGACACATTAAGAAGACTCACATATCCACACTTTCGAAGAGTGGGTACTTGAACGGATTTGATCCAAATTCATATGACGTCTGCGAATCTTATTTTTTAGGCAAAATTCCTAAAACACCTTTTAGTGGAAAAGGGTGTACGTGCCACCGAACTGTTAGCCCTTGTTCATAGTGACGTTTGTGGGCCCATGTCTAGCCAGGCTAGAGGTGGATATGAATACTTCGTAACCTTTATGGATGATGCATCGCGTTATGGTTATGTGTATCTTATGAGACACAAGTCGGAAACCTTTGAGAAATTCAAAGAGTTTCGACATGAAGTAGAAAAACAGACCGGCATAAGTATTAAGACATTACAGTCGGACCGTTGTGGAAAATACTTAAGCAATGAGTTTCTTGATTACTTGAAAGAATATGGTATTCTTTCACAGTGGACTCCTCCTGGAACACCGTAATTAAACGGTGTGTCCGAACGGAGAAACCAAACTTTGTTGGACATGGTAAGGTCGATGATGAGTCGCACAGAGCTACCTATTTCCTTATAGGGATATGCATTGAACAATGCAATACGTATTTTGAATAAGGTTCCGTCAAAGTCTATTCAACAGACTCCGTATGAAATATGGACAGGAAAGAAATCGGGTTTCTCATTCTTGAAGATTTGGGGTTGCTAGGCATACGTCAAACGTTTGGAAGGTACCAAACTTGAACCCAAATCGGATAAATGCCTATTTGTAGGATATCATAGGGAATCCAAATGATATTACTTCTATCACCGACAAGAGAACAAAGTATTTGTTGCTCTACATGCGGTTTTCCTTGAGAATGAATTCCTAAATGCAGTGGTAAGTGGGAGGAAAGTAGAATTCGATGAAAATTGGAGTGATATTGTTCATGGCACAGAATCCTTAACGGAACATGAACAATTCATCAGGGATTAGACTGTACCACAATCTTCGAATACACAAAAACCGCGTAGGTCGGAGAGAGTTAGAAAACAACCTAAGAGGTATGGGTTTCTGATCTCACCTCATTTGGATATTAATCTTATTGAGGAAGACGAGCCGGCTACATATGAGGAAGCGATACAAGGTATCGACTCCGGTTTATGGCAAGATGTCATGATGTCCGAAATGGATTCCATGTACACCAACCAAGTTTAGACACTGGTTGATGCATCCGAAGGCGTAAAGCCTATTGGTTGCAAATGGATCTTCAAGAGGAAGACCGACATAGATGGAAACATACAAACGTACAAAGCTAGGCTTGTAGCGAAAGGGTATCGTCAACGACATGGTGTCGATTACGATGAAACTTTTTCACATGTTGCCATGATTAAATCCATTCGGATTGTGCTTGCTATTGCTGCATATTTCGATTATGAATATGGCAGATGGACGTCAAAACCGCTTTCCTTAACGAAAACCTTTTGGAGGATGTTTATTGCAACAGCCTGACGTTTTGTCGTACCTAAACATGCAGACAAGGTTTTCAAGTTAAATCGATCCATTTATGGATTGAAGCAAACATCGCGTTCTTGGAACCAACGTTTTGATGAGATCATAAAAGAATATGATTTTGTTCAAAATGAGGATGATCCTTGTGTATATAAGAAGGTTAGTGGGAGCACACTGACAATCATTGTCCTTTATGTCGATGATGTATTGCTTATAGGTAATGACATTCCCACGCTACAATCAGTGAAAGCTTGGCTTTCATTAAAATTCTCCATGAAGGATCTGGGAGAAGCAGCCTTTATTCTGGGAATAAAGATCTACCGAGATAGATATAGAAAGCTGCTTGGACTCTTCCAGAGCACGTACATTGACAGAGTGTTGAAGAGATTCAACATGGAATAGTCTAATAGGGGACTGTTGCCAGTGTCACATGGCGTCACTCTATCTAAGGACATGTGTCCTAAAACTCAAGATAAGAGAGACAACATGAGTCGGATCCCGTTCACCTCGAAATTCGGATCGATCATGTATGCCATGATATGTACGCGACCTGATGTCCCATATACTTTGAGCATGTGTAGTCGCTATCAAGCCGATCCAGGTGAAGGTCACTGGATGGCGGTTAAGAATATCCTTAAGTATCTTAGACGAACTAAGGATACTTTCTTAATCTATGGAGATAGAGAACTTGAGGTAACTTGGTTTACCGATGCAAGTTTCCAAACAGATAAAGACGACTGTAAGTTGCAATCCGGGTACATATTTTATTTGAACAACGGAGCAGTAAGCTGGAAATCTTCCAAGCAAGAGACTGTTGCCGATTCAACAACAGAAGCAGAGTATATTGCTGCAGCTGAAGCAGCAAAAGAGGCAGTTTGAATCCGTAAATTTCTAATTATATTAGGAGTAGTTCTGTTAGTAGCTGAGCATGTTCCATTGTATTGTGACAATAACGGGCTATAGCACAAGCTAAGGAACCATGGTCTCATCAACGATCCAAACATGTTCTTCGATGTTTCCATCTGATTCATGAGATCATACATCGTGGCGATGTGAAGATCGAGAAGGTCGCATCAGATGACAACATTGCAGATCCGCTGAACAAAGCTATTCCTCAGCAAAAATTTGAGCGACATGTACATAGTTCAGGTGTTAGATGCTTGAGTGACTGGCTATAGGCCAAGTGGGAGATTGTTGGATAATTATGACCCATAGCGTCATTATTTGTAAAAGACATTGTGGTTTTTGTACAAATTAACTATGTGACAATGGAAATTGCATTTTATCATTTTGTAATTAGATTACTCGTATATATATATAAATGATAAAATTCCTTATGATTAGTTACGGATTATAAGATATGAGACAATATCAATCCACAACGGTTTAATCATTAATATCCTTAGTCGTAGTATTATTGAGACTGGACATCGATGATGCGGAATAGACTAGTATTGCACTTGTGCGTGTTATGGAAGCGTAACAGCATAGTTCTCATATATTTAAGTATTGGATACTTATGCAAGTGTGATAAGAGGTTGTGTTTACCGATGGTACGGAAATAGCTTCGCTCTGGATAGATCCCGCAGAGTCCCATTGGTATTATGACTATGTGTCTATGAGAATCTGCTTTAGGGTAGGTGTATTTGGTCTTAACCTGAGACTTGCATCGCTAGTACTTGCGACAGTCAATACGCTTTGGTTTTGGTCGTCCGGGACTTTAACAGGTTCTGTGTACGCCTCTTCTGGGTTTATTGAGAATCGTAGTGTATTGGGTGTGATGTCAAAACGGAAGTATCACTTCAGTCATATGGAGATGATGATCACACAGGGATACAGAACCAGTTCTCTATTATGTTGCAACTATTGGGATAATATGACAAGGTCATGATTATTCGATTATAAAGACTAGTTGCTTGTGATCCGATATATACTTCGTACGGGGCAGACACTATTCCAGCCTCAGGCCTTGCATGTGACATCTGATACTGGATCGCAATACTCAATACTACGTATACTACGCCTGTTATAGATTATATATTCCTTTAAGAATATTTCTGGAGAATTGATTAGGCACGTGATGAGCGAAAAATATATCAATACTCCCGCCCTTTTAACTTAATATTTTGTTTAGTTTCTCGGGTTTGATGAACGTTTTGATGTATTTTAGTTTATTTTGCAGATAAAATAATATCGGGTCTCAATGAAATCATTTAGGATGAAATATTGGTCTAATAAGGGCAATTATTGGACTTGATATTTTAATTTTGGAGATTGGAAACTTGAAAGGGCGTTTTTGACAAAGTGCAGTTTTGGAAATTCCAATTTTGCACATCTATCGTATTTTGGGCATAACGTTTTACTCCGATATCGGATTGAGCTGATTCAAGTGCCAGATTAAAGAAAACTCAAAGATCTACAACTTTGAAAGATAAAATATTTTCTAATTCTGAAGATTTCATGACCGAAATTGATGAACCATCCAGAAGTGTATTGTGTGTAATTATTAAAGTCATTTTCAATCATTTTCAAAGCAAAAAAAATAATTAATAAAAAAATAATAATATTATCAAATCATCACCAAACATGATAAGAAATTATTGGAGCAATTAATAATGGATTTGGTGGAGTAATTAGAGGAGAAATTAATAATGGATTTGGTGGAGAATTTGATGGATGATTTGATGGAGGCAAAATTTTGCCTATAAATACCAAGTCATTTCATTTGTAAAATTCATACTTTCTTCTTTGAAATTCCTAAAGAATAAATAAGAAGATTGTATTTTGTTTGTTTATTTACAGCTTTCAGTAATTAATTTCCGTTTTCGCACTTTCTTTTCTTTATTTTTCAGTTTTTCCTTTCCGTATTTTACTTTTACGCACAATCATTTCCTTTCTTTACTTTTGCAGTTTTTATTTTTCAAGCAATGAGGAGGTATTTCCCCTTTGCTGTGGTGAAAGGTAAAGCTTTTATTATTGCTATTTAGATTAATCTCCCTTAATTATAATATATAAACTATTTAAAACTTGACTTAAAGAGGATACCGCTATATTGGCCGATTGGTATTAATTATAAATTGGTTTTTAACCTGACTAAGTATGGATACCGCCTGGTTGGTCGGTTGGTAATTAATTATTAATTTGACTTAATCAGGATTCGCATTTATGGCTGGTTGGTAATTATCACGTAAGTTAATATATTATATTAAGGGAGATATCTAAAATAGTAGTAATAAAAGTTGATCCTCTAACCCCAACATTTTCTTTTTTGTACTTTTACTTTATTTAATTTCAGCAATTTACTTTTCAGCAATTTACTCTTCAGCAATTTACTTTCAGTAATTTACTTTTATATATTTTACTTTTTACTTTTTACTTTTTACTTTTACTTTTTACTTTTTTTACTTTTTAGCAATTTATTTTTCAGTATTTAATTTTCACTATTTTACTTTATGTCTTTTATTTTATTTAAATTTTTACTACCCGTAAATATGTGTCGTAACTAAGCCAGTTATCTGGGGTTGTGATGAAATCCAATATCACCGGTTTATAAGGGGTTAGATTATAGCTTGGGTAATATAAATGTTTATTTATTGAGTCTTAATCTTAATGATTTTTATTAACTGGCCATTAATAAAATTGATTACGTAAACTTAAAATGAACTTTGAAAAATGATTTTAGGTTAAAGACCTTAGACTCAATAGCCCACGATCTTCCTTGAGGATAGATAACCATTTAATAGATTTCCATACAGTATAGGAATATACCTGTCGGGCGGGGGAAACCATAATTGGAACTTAATCTTAATGAATCCAGATAATTTGGTTGACATAGACATATGGTTCAATTGGGTTAAACTGGGTATTTGTGTCTGACCATCGATAGAGGCTTTCACATAATTTAGTGTTCCATGTTAATAAATCAATATTTTACCCAACTATAAGATAACTACTTCATCTTTAAATGATATTGGAAGATTCACAACCCTAGATAGTTTTTAATATTGAATTTTCTTAAGCCTACTTTTGAACAATTTTATTTACTAGTTTTTTTTTAATTTAGAATCGTCACCTTTTCAAATCAATCAAACAACCTGTTAGATACTAGTAATCATTTGACCTCATAAAATTAATAGATTATGTATTAAGTCCTCGTGGGATCGATACTTTTTATACTACTTGAACGATACGTGCGCTTGCGTTATACGCGTGTATTTACGCACCGCTCAAGTTTTTGGCGCCGTTGCCGGTGACTTATTTATCTTTCACTATTAGTTTTGAGGTTAGATTCGTTACTTGTATCTAACTTTCTTTTTACTTATTATTGTTGTTTTCTTGTGTTTCAGGTTCTCAGAAACTACATGAGACAACCAGAAGCTTTGAACTCCGACCGCTTGACCCAGAAATTGAAAGAACCATCACACAGTTGAGAATGAAATGCGAGATGGTCAAGAAGCCTTAGTCAACATGGAACCTGAACATTTGAATGTTGCACCACCGATTCCCATTCGAGACGGAACCATTCCGGTGGTCGATGGCTTCATTTCCTGTATTGTACTTCCTCTCTTACCAGTAAATGCGGGTGACATCAAAACATGCATCCAGATGATTCAGCAGTCAGTACAGTTTGGGGGAAATGCAACTGAAGATCCTAATTCCTACATCACAAACTTCCTGGAAGTTTGCGGTACTTTCAATTACAACCGAGCAACTGAAGAAGCAATGAGACTGCGGGTTTTTCCATATTCCCTGAAAGACAGAGCTAAAGCTTGGCTACATTCGTTACCAGCAGGTTCCATCACAACTTGGAATATTCTAGCCACCAAATTTCTTGCAAAGTACATTCCACCAGCCAGAACTGCAAAGTTGAGGAATGACATCACATCCTTCGTGCAACAAGATTCAGAATCCCTATGCGAAGCTTGGGAAAGATTCAAAGATTTACTCCGGAAATGTCCTCATCATGAGATCGCAAAGTGGCTACAAGTCCAAACCTTCTACAAAGGACTTTCTGGAATAATGAGAACCACAATTGATGTTGCTGTTTGAGGAGCTTTAATGGCAAAAGAAGAAGATCAAGCCTGGGATTTAATTGAAGAAATGGCCAACAACAACTCCTTGTGGCCAACAGAAAGGAGCATGATCCAAAGAATTACAGGAATTTATGAAGTTGGAGCCAACACAGCACTGAATTCCAAGTTGGATGTGATTTGCAAAAATCTGGAAACTCTTAACATGAAAGTTAATTATGGATCCACAAGTTCACCATTTGGAGGAGCACATGAGTCAGAATCTTTCAACCAACATAAAGAAACGGTGAATTATGTCAACAATTTCAACAGACAGGGGAACAATCCATATTCCAACACCTACGACCCAGGGTGGAGAAATCATCACAATCTCACATAGAGCAACAATTCAGGGCAAATGAACAACCCACCACCCGGATTCCAACAACATAACAAAGGCCAAGAGCAGACAAATGAATCAGGAATAACAGAAGTGTTGATCCACTTGAAAAAGATAGAATCAAAACATGACTCTCAAGCAGCAAGATATGATGCTATGTTTCAATCCCAAGCAGCATTAATTCAAAGTCAATCGACTTATATTAAAGCACTGGAGAATCAAATGGGACAACTGGCCAATGCTCAGAGTTACAGACCGCCATGTACCCTTCCTAGCAACACAGAGCCAAATCCAATGAACATAGGGAAGGAGCAATGTCATGCCATCATATTAAAAAGCGGTACTGAAATCAACAAATATGTTGGAGCCAAAACAACTGCTGAGGAAGTTCCAAAAGAAACAAAGCAACAGATGAAGGAAAAATAAGTAAAGGAAAAAGAACAGATCACTCCACCTCCACATTTTCCTCAGCGTCTTCAGAAAAATAAACTGGACAAGCAATTTGCTCGATTCTTGGAGGAGTTCAAAAAGCTGCATATCAACATTTCATTTGCAGAAACATTGGAACAAATGCCCAGTTATGCCAAATTCATGAAAGACATTCTTTCACGAAAGCGGAGATTGGGAGATTATGAGACAGTAGCATTATCAAAAGAATGCAGCGCCATCATTCAGAGAAAACTTCCTCCAAAGTTGAAAGATCCTGGCAGTTTCACTGTTCCTTGCACCATAGGAGAACATGACTTCGGTAAGGCTCTGCGTGATCTAGGTGTAGTGTTAAATTGATGCCTTTTTCTATTTTTAGGAAACTGCAGATTGGAGAAACAATGCCCACTTCAGTCTCACTACAACTTGCTGATAGAACGCTCGTATTTCCGAGAGGTGTAGTTGAATGTGCTAGTCAAGGTTGACAAATTCATTTTCCCAGCAGATTTCATTGTCCTTGATATGGAGGAAGACGCAGATGTGCCAATCATCCTCGGGAGACCATTCTTGGCTACAGGTCGAACCATTATTGATGTACAAAAAGAACTAACCATGAGGGTACAAGACCAAGAAGTAACATTCAATGTTTTCAAGGCCATGAATTTCCCAGATGATGAAAAGAATGAGGAATGTTTCAGACTTGATATGATACTGTAGGCATTGCATTTTCGCATGTGAAACCCGATGATGAGTCTCAATGGAGGCACTACCTTTTTAGCTAAGGATATTGCGGAAACGGAGGTCGGAAGGGAATTCGGAAAAGTATGTCATCAATTTCATTCCACAAGTTCACTGTCTTCGTTGGTGCTGCTTTGTTACTTCGTTCGAACCTCGTGTAGATTGCGGACGTTTGTGCCGCATGCGAGAGGCGTTCGAACGGAGCCGGTAATTCTGGTTTTGCTGCTAGCCTCACACCTCAGCCCATTTGGCCCCCCAAAGCCCATAAAACACATCCCAAATTAAATAAATAATATTAAACATAAAATAAAATATTTAAATCATTTACCAATTAAATAAAACATAAAATAAAATCATGCCTAATATAAAAATCAATATATTATATACTAAAACTAAAAATAAATTTGCCTAATTAAATCAATCCTAACCAATTAAAGCCAATCATATAGTTGACTTCCTAATTCAATAAGATATACACCAATTTAAATTAGTTGACTTCCTAAATTAAAATATTTTGTCCCCCATCAATCTTGTATATGCCTTTCCCATCTCTCCTTATTTGGAAACAAATCCCATTCCCCTTGTCAACCCGAACCCTTCTCTATATAACCCACCCTTCACCAAGCCTCTTCCTCTCTCTAGTTCACGCATATACATAAGAAAAAGAAGCCTCCATTGACGCCCATTGTAAGCAAGAAACAACAAGAATTTCTCTCCAATCTCTCTAGCTTATACCACAAAACACAGCAGCCTAAACCACACCAAACAGTCCTTAAAATCCCTCAAATAGTAACATAAAAGACACTTACCATCCTTGAAATAACCATACAAAACCACACCAAAAAGAACATCAAAACAGTCCACCAACAGTAAGCAGAAAACACAGAGGGAACGGCAGCCAAACCACAAGGAAACGGCAGCAAAACGGAGTCGGAACAGTAGCTTGAGTGGCCGAACAGCGAAGGAAGAGGCAAACCAGTGAACCAGAAAAGTTGCGGAGCTTTCCCCCCCTTTCGATCTTCGTGGAACGCGAGTCCGAGAGACAGCTTAAAAGGTTAGACCTGAGGGTATCTTTCACACTTATTCTTATTTAATTTCTGGTTATTTATTTCGATTACATTTTCTGTATTTGCGGCATTTCTTGTGTGTACGATGTGTGTTTTGTGGGTGTTGGATGAATGGAAGAGTGTCGTCTCTTGTGGTATATAGGATGGAAACCCAGACGTAAATTCCGTAGCCGAATCCGAATGGACGGTAGTGCGGTCTGTACTTGGGACACAACTCCACGTACCACTTGAGTAAACGACACTTCTCTTGTTTTGTGTTGCTTTGGTTTATTTAATTCCCGTCATTTAAATTCTGCATGTTGTTCATTCCCGTATGTTACGATCGAGAGTGCATGGGCTTAGTAGTACGATGAAAGGTCCCTAATTGGAGGGTTAAAATCCTTCACCACGATGCTCTGCCGCACCGATGATGTGTGTTCGGTTGAATGCGAAGTACGTTCAATCGGACATACTTAGTTTGGTATGATTGTCTTTATTTTCGTATGCATGATTCAACCGAGCGCATGGGCTTAGTAAGTGCGATGTGAGATCCCCTATGGGGAGGGGCTAAAGCCCTTTACCACGAGGCTTTGCCGCGCCGTTGATGTGTGTTCGGTTGGATACAAGATACGTTCAATCGGGCACACTATGTTTAATATTATTGCTTTTCATTCTATGTATGTATGATTCAGTCGAGCGCATGGGCTTAGTATGTTGGTCTAAGGTCCTCTCTTTGAGAGATCAAGAGCCCCAAAAGGCCACCTTTACGGCAGTATCGCCGCGCCCCCTTTAGTTTTGTCGTTTATGTATTGCATCCCATTTCATGCATCAGGTCTGTCCCGTTCGAACGCATTTACAACGCAACTCGAACGCGCGTGTATTTTGACTTGTCATGCATCAGGTCTCCCTCATGTTCGAACGCGTTCACGAACGCCATACGAACGTAGGCATTCTGTTTCATTTTCTGTTCGAACGCGTTAACAAACGTTATACGAACGTGAGCATTCTGTTTCAATTCCGTTCGAACGCGTTATCAAACGCCATACGAACGAGAACCTTCATTTTCGTTCGAACGCGTTTACGAACGCTAACACGAATGCGCACACCCACTGTCTTAGTTTCATAATGCATCAGGTCTGGTTCCGTTCGAACGCGTTCCTCGGACGCCAACTACACGAACGCGAACCTTCTGTTACCGTTCGAACGCGTTTACGAACGCTACATGAACGCGCACACCCACTGAATCGAGTCATCTTCATTAGATTTCATGCATAGTTTTCCTAGTACTATCCCCACATGTATGAATACAACTATGTTAATGAATTACAATTCATATGCTTGTGTCGTGATAACATTGAGTATTATTTCTTGTGGTATATCGGATGGAAACTCAGACGTAAATTCCGTAGCCGATTCCGAATAGACGGTAGTGCGGTCTGTACTTGGGATACAATTCACGTACCACTTGGAAAAGTGCCCATATGTATGTTTGTATGGTTAATATGTGTGCTTGTGTTTTCTTGAATGTAATATGGCAAATAAAGTTGTATGTTTGTTGCTATTTTGATTATGTTATTAGCATGCGATTTTAGATATGAGATATATGTGAAATGTGTGCATAAGTTTTTATTTTGTAATGAGAATTTAGAAGCATGATACTCTTGGAAATAAGTGTTACTTAAGCTTGATTAAATTATTACATAAATCCTTTCATTACAAGTGACTGAGTAAGGGACCATTCTGACCCAACGGTTTGAGGTCTCCTTTGCGAGGTGGTGAGTGCGGCCTTAATCTTTGTCCCGTTCACATCGGGTGGCGACTCCATGTTATTTCATACTTCCCAACTATGCCGCGAGTCTAGGAACATGCGTCGTCAAGTTCTGTTGTCTACAGTCTGGCGACTCCACCACTGGGGATATGAGAATTGGCCCCGAAATATGTGTCTTGTAATGAGTGGATTTATGTTTTAATTGGCCATGTCTATAGTGGATAAGTGAGGGGTTTAATCAATGGCACTTTGAGGCTAGGTAATGGTTTGGTGTCTTCCTTCACTCACTACCTCCTTCTAGAAGGAAAAGCTGTGAGGATACCTACATGACCATCTACTCGTAGCCTTTGTGATGGACTAATTTGGAGACTCATTGTTTATTCCTGACACCAAGCGATAAGAGCCTAGAGGCTCGGGTATTTAAGTGAGCCTCGCTCCACCTTCCCTCTGGGGAATCTACAATGGGAAATCCATTTGACAGTCCGTCACACACCAAAGCTCATTGGCACGTACCTTAGTGTATAAAAAAGGATACGCTCACTTGGTCGCCTGAACCCTTGAGTGGGGAGACCTAGTTGTGGGCTATCCTGCGCCGGTGAGAGCCTTTGTCTATACTCTTGCAAATCCACCCATAGACCGGTTTGTATGGTTAAAGTAACAATTATTTCCTTGAATGTGCTTATGGACCATCCTCATTTGGATGCAGTTGGACTGTTGTCAGAAATGCGGGCTTGCTGGGCCATTAAACTGGGGCAAGTTCGTATTGTATGATATTAGGCCCAAGGCTTCTGAAATATTGATGGGCCATTATGTGAAGATTATTATGTTATGTTTGTATTATCTCCCTCCTATGCTTGTGTTTGGGAACATTATCGTTTGGATCCATTGGACCATTTGTCATGGGATATGGACTTGTTGGGCCATTTAAACTGGGACAAGATGTATTCCATGACTATTGGGCCAAAGGCGTCTAAGTGTTGATGGGCCACCTTGTGCTTGTGTTCAGAATATATCATTTGGATTTAGTTGGGCCCTTGCCATAAGACATGAACTCGTTGGGCATTTAAACTAGGACGGGTTTACTCTTATGACAGTTGTCCCAAAAGTTTCTGAATGATAATAGGCCGATTTGTTTGAGAATTTTATTTTATTTAGTATGTTATATGTTACATGCATCTCATGCACCTCATGCATCCATATATCATGTTAACACCATCTATGTATCTAAAAGACAACATAGATACCGTTTGGGTTAGAGAAGGGACAAGGCTCACTAAAAGAACAAGTATGAGTGAATCCGATAATGAGGTGTCCCGTATGGATCAGTTAGAGAACAGTCTCGCCAAAGTCACTGAACAGTTGCAGGCTTTGACTACTGCTGTGGCTGGTATAACCGGGTCTCGTGCTGGGGGTAGTTCTGGGGATGTAAGACCAGAGGAACCTCCGAACAGATTGGGGATGATACCCCCACTTTTGATGATATGGCAGAGTATGCAGGCAGGCAGGTATCTGGGTCTCAGGCAGAGTTACAGAAACTTCGGGATCAGGTTGAGTCAGTTACCCGCAAGATGAGGGGTAAGAATGAGGACTTGCTGGATTATGACACATTGACTTTTGAGGAACAGTTGCCGGTACAGTTCAAGATGCCGGATATGGCTAAGTTCAACGGGAATGGGGATCCGAGGGTGCATCTCCGACATTTGTATCAGTCATGAGTTCAGTGGGCTTATCTCACGCGGTACGGGAAAATGTTTGGAATGTCGCTGAAGGAGCTCCCGTGGTGTGGTACCACAGTTTGGATAAGAAAGTAAAGGAAGATTGGAGGGAGTTAGCTGATGCTTTCCTGAAGCAATATGTCACCGACTTGGAGATCGATCTGTCACTCCCTGTGATCTGGAGAATGTTAAGCAGAAAGCGGATGAGAGTTTTAAGGAGTATGTGGACCGGTGGAGGGGTCAGTTATTGAAATGCAGACTAGGCCTTCGGAGAAGGATCAGATCAAGATGATTATCAAGGGCACCAAGCCCTCTATTTATGGCAAGTTGAGGAGGATGGACTCTCCATGATTGCAGACTTTCGGCAGTTGAGGGAAACTGTCATGGATATTGAGGAAGAAGAGGCCGAGAATAGAAATTCTATGGTCTGAACAGGAGGCCCATTGGGGGAACATCGGAACAAAGCCCTTCTGCGAAATCGCTGCTATCCGGAACAGGCAGTTTTCCAACTTGGGAAGGCCCATGTCTAAGGTGCTAGAAAATTGAAGAGGAAAGGGCTCTTGAAAACCTTGGATACCAAACCATTACCCAATCCCCTACCCCACATTATAACCTAAGCCTTTACTGTCGCACTTCCCCAACAAAAGGCCTGACCACGACAACGACAACGCGCCCGACTCCGCCATGAAATCCAAGACCTAATAGACTCCAAGAAAATACCAACCCAGAAACAGAACAGCCCGACACACACAGAAACCCCTTACCCAACTACCGTGCCGTACCACCACCAGCCTACATGATCAATTCTGGCCTCCCAGAAGACCTTGTCCTGAAATCCTTTCACCCTCAAGCCTTTGCCTGGGAATCTGGATAGCACTAGTGAGGATGAGTTTGAGCAGGGAAAAAACTTCTTGCTTGATTTCTCTAGCAGTGATGAGGAAGAAGTAAGGGGAATGACACGGAGCGGTCGTTTTTATAATGATATGGCGGAAAAGGGTAAGGAAGCTTCGACAGATGGTAGAGAAGTGGTTGAGACTGTGCAGAAAATACTGAAGGGGATTATGCTGAGGCATTGAGGAAGACTAGAGCACAAGTGAGTATCTGGGAACTATTATGTGCATCTCGGGAGCATAGGCAGGCTATGGTTTGAGGCCTTGAGCAAGATCGTGGTACCGGAGGATGCCAACCACGCAATGTTTTTGGGTCGGTTCAGAAAGAAGCTTTGCATATATCCTTTTCTGAGGATGACTCTCGTGGAGGGGAGAAATCATAACAACAGGCCTCTATTTATCAGGGCCGAGGTGAGGGGCAAGAAACTTCATGTGTGATGGTGGATGACGGTTCATCCATCAATGTGTGCCCGTTGAAAATTCTGGCAAGATTGGTATGAAAGCAACAGACTTGGACCCCTCCAGTATGACTATAAGGCTTATGATGACAGTAAGCGGGGAGTTGAGGGTACTTTTGTGGCTATGGTCAAGGTAGGGCCGATTGAAGATGAGTTTGAGTTCACAGTGCTGGACATCCCAGCCACTTTGCCTTATTGTTGGGAAGGCCTTGGTTTCACAAACTTGGGGGCGTGCCTTCCACTTTGCATCAGATGATCAAATTCCGTATGAGGGAGAAGTTGTTACCATCCGGGCTGAGTTAGATAATGCCGTGGCTACCTTGGAGATACAACCTTTCACGAGGTTTCAGGTATCAGCTACTTTCGAGGAATGGGGTGTATCCTAGGGTGGCTAGGATTATGGAGAAGATGAAGTTTGAGCTGGGAAAGGTTC